>JACXSJ010003667.1:0-20695 GCA_014851325.1 Pentalonia nigronervosa | reverse complement strand
ATTTTTTCGAATGTAAATAAATTCAATGTTATCGGAATGAGTAATAGACAAAAAAATCAGCTAGGCAATAATTAGCAATAAGTCATAAACTCGTAACAAAAATGTTCTGTGGAAATATGAGAAAACAATGAACGTCAATAAATTATTGGTGTCAGTTTGTCACCATGCTTGATTATTTTATAATTTATCAATTTAACAATTAAAAACAAAATATAATTTATCTCGACCTATAAAAGTCACCCATTTTACTGGTATTGAGAAAAATAATCCTCAGTTAGAAATAACTTCTCATAATTTTGCTTCATTAAAAGGTAAGGATACAATTTTCAAAAATGTTACAATAAATTGTATATTATATTTATTACAGTGTAATAACTATGTATAAATATTTTGTTAATTAATTGTAGAAATTAATGATGGAGATAGAGGGAAGAAATATGCTCTTCAACTAGGTTTGTTCGAAGTGAAACAATACAATACTTTTGAAATTATGAAATCTTATGATGTAAAATTAAGTAACTATTTTATATTAACAATTTAACATATTTATTTATTTATTTTATATTGATATTATAACGTAATAAACGCTAATACGTATTAAACTTTGTGACCGTGATAATGATCCGTTATGTGATAATGGTTTTGTGATAAGAAAAACTGTTCGGAGGGTGCTGTTTCTAGACGCTCGTTATTATAAGTACTTTTAGTTAGCCAGCATGGTCGATTTTAATTTTATTATTAATTTAAAAGAAAATTTGGGCTACAAAACTTATCTGTAGGTACATTGTACACACTGTACATATTATATTAAAACCCATGAACGCAATTAGAGTAAAAACAATTGGGGTGGCGGAAGGGTGGCTTAGTCTCCTAATTACTCACATTATGGGTCGCCAATAAACAAAATAGTGCGCTGGACCTTTCCCAGTCCGCGCCTGATTGTAAATATACACTTATCGCTCAAGATCGGGTTTGGTTCCATTATTAAAAAGCCAGAAACTCGTGCGCCATGTCATCATTAAGTTGAGTTGCTTACTGAATCGTTCAGCTTCTGCCATAATGTTCTTATGTACTATACTACATAAGGATTGTACTATTCCTGTGAACCTCGTCGATCATCGAACCAGACCAAATCGGACACGAAGGCTCCCCAAAATAATTAAACTATACCATCCTTCATCCATTTGTATGAATTAATGCTTCCGTTCCTTAGTCATATTTCTTTCGTTTCGATTACCGTCACCGCCGTCACTCATAGAATGGATAAGCCACCAGAAAAGAGAATTAACATTTTGATATTTTGAGGTTTTAAAAGGTCTTATAATTAATTATATATCAAACAAAACTAATGATAAAACCTCTTGTTGGAGTGAGTGCGCTATACAAAAGTCCATCTCTCATCCACATACCAGACCGCCATCCCTTATTTATTAGAATAAAGGTGCGGCCTATTCATTCATATATTATTATCTATGCCGTTGACTCACTGTTTCGTCACGTGCCAATTGCTTAAAGTTCGGTTGCCTACCCATGTGATTTCAAGGATATCTGGTATAGTGTTTATTGAATTACCTATTCAGTTAGAGTTTAGGCGCAACTTGTATCGTGTACCTACGTTGGACTGCTTGCTCGATTTGCTTATTATTGTTCCGGAGCAAAGTATACTCCAGAATTCAGGATATTTGCGTTTTATTCACCGTCAACATTTAAATATGTTAGGGATACTAGCATATTATAACGAGTGTATATATAATTGTTATATTATTCTTTTTATTTTCAGGTAATTATAAAAACATTTCTTATTTTATCTACCACTATACAACCTATATTATAGAAGGCCAAACTAAAAAGGACAACTTTACAGCAGAACATTTGTCTACGATGTTGGAGTTAGTTTCTATTTCATAATTAATGGCTAAATATGACATAAAGATTTGAAAATACGCATTTTCATGGCTGTACCAATATGCATGCACTTTAAAAATTCATACCTCGAAATTGGTCATTATTTTTTAAAAATATTTCCACACTTTTTAAAACCTTAAATTACCTTTTCGTTGATTTTCATAAAATAATTAATAATTTATATCTTGAAATGCGTATTTTCAAACCTATTCCGAAAGGAGCGCGGGATATATATCAATGGTGACTAATGATAATTAGTGTTCATTTTTTGTTTATATTTCTCGTGGTATTCACAGCAGTGACATTGTGGCTGAATTTGTTCCAAAAAAGGGCACCACTAAAAAAAAAAAAGTTTGGGAATCGCTGCTTTAAATACTATGGTCTTTGCCTTCGGGTTCCAACTCCCTCTTATCTCACCGTGGTTGCCACAATTGACTGATTATACAACACAAAACTTCTTAACGTGAAATACTTAACACAAAGCGGAAAACATAATGGTTCGACAAATTTTCCATTTTGAGCATTGAAAACATATAAATTATTAATATTGTATTATACATGTATACTATAATACTGTGCAGTAGATAGTCTGTATAGAGTTTGGATACTGCATTAACCCTTCCCCGAATTTGAACGCAGTCGTCACTGCTGCGTTGAGCAAAACACTGCGATAATGATCTTCTCCTTTTGTATAACATGCCCGTAGTTATCGTAGTATCGTATAATGGCAGTGTAAAGCCTCGAGTGTCATTACTGCACCATACTGATTTACACGTATTTTTAATTTTGTATGAATATAATATAATACATTATATAGTGTGATTTTGCTACCCTATGTTTTCATTTAATAATTTATTTGTTTAAATTCTAATTTTTGGAATTTTCAAATACACTTAAAGACCACATATTTAAATCTTTAATATTTTTTTTGTACCACTGTGGCGTTACAAACTTCTGTTTTCCAATGAGAATGAGGATCCTCAAAAGGATTAGGTTAGTTTAACGGGTAATTTTTTTTTGAAAATGTTGATATACTAAATTCAAAATTCGAAAGAGTAGTTTTCAGTCATTAAAATGTTTATATTAAGGATAGTTCCATACAAATGATTTTACAAAAACAAAAATAGATATAATATTGTATCTATCATTTATTATACTTGAAACATTTTAACAAATTATTAATGTTGATATAGATTAATATTAATCAGTAATCACTATAGACTTTATATCTTACAAACCCATTATCGTGAACAAAAAGCCCATATTCCACTGAACAATCTTTAAATATTACGAAAAATCTCAAGAATTTGAAAATATAGTCCTTCATGTATATGTTAAAAAATTTCAAAAATCATATTTTGAACAATTGCGCTATTAATGTGAAAAAAAGAAGACGAGCGTGCTTGGTGAATCACACTGTATATTTTCACATCTGTTTCGTAAGACTGTCGAAGGGATGGGTAGTAGAATCTTGAATTAATTTCGCTACATGTCTTATTATAATAGTTATTTGCAATTTTACAGAGACGGCGATTAACGGTAACGAGTATAATTTATTCAAATGGATATTTTCTTTTCCGTTCGCACGTATATGAGTACGGTGCATACATGAAATAACGCAAAGCTATAATAATGCTAATGTGTACTATTATTATTATTACACTTTATAATAGCCGCGTTCATGCCCCCCTCAACCTTCCCCTTACGATATATTTATTTTAATATGGTTCGCGATATAGGGTACAGGTCGAGTTTAAATAAACGGAGTTCGATAGTAAACATAATAATAAATAAATAATGAATAAGATTTTGAACGTGGCACATCAAAATGGTAAACAGAATAATAACAACAACTATTCCGTGCAGTAATAAAGTGCCTATAATATACAACGTTAATATAGTTAAAATACCTCTTTTCTATATTTAAAATACTTATTTATTATAACCAGTTTCTACTTGTGATATTATTATATTATACGTTTGATATATTTTTTTGCCAAACCGAATCGCTTCCACGTATACTAATATTATTATAATATTGTACCTAGTCTGCTAAGTCCGTACGGTCGTAAACAGTATACGTAGGTTTACCACAGTCGCGTATGATTGCCGTGCAGCACATTCATATATTGAATAATGATGATAGGCATTATTGATGGTATTATTGCGTAATATTTAGATAATAATAATATTATTAAGGATAATTTACCAATCACGCTCACTCCTATTTTTTTCTTAAATAATCATTAATGAATTTATTCAGATTTTGATTTTTGAAATTTTAAAGTATACTTGTATACTATATTTTTATTTATTCAGATGTTTTATACCATTTAAGGAGTGTTAAACGGTCAAGATTCCTGTGGTGATACAAAATGAGCAATACCATTTTTTTTTAAAACAGCAACCATTATTTTTGCTATGATAAATGAAGTTTGGTCCATGGTTCTAAATTTAAAATCGACCGAGTTACAGCTTTTTAAATGATACAATTTTTTTTATTTTAATACACCTGTATGATCGATTTTTTTTTATAGATTTAAGTTAAATGTGAAATTTTCCCAAAATGTATATTTTGGTAACGGTTAATCTATCTATCACAGAAAACAGTATTTCAGTCTACGAGGTCATCGAGCTGAGATATTTAATGGTAAGTAAATACCGTGCATATTTTAGTCGGAGGTATCGTCGTGACTGTATTATCGTTTAAGTAGAATTAGGCATGTGATGTAAAATGTTTACTAACAAATAACACTGTTAATAAATATTAAAAAGCGTTTGAAAGTTTCAACTAGTGGTGTAACTTGAAAAAAAAAACCAAAACAGTAGTCGAATTCACGAAGTCGCCAACAATTGAAAATTTCAAACACGTTTCGACTAGGTTTTGAGAGCGCACTGTTTACACGCATAATATAATATGTATACCTATTCACATTGGCATGATTCCATTAAATTCCAACAGGATTAATACTTTCCTGGTCCAATAATCATAAACACAAATTTAGTCATATTCGAATATGGACTATCTTTTTAAATTAAACTACATAGGTACAAACATCAAAATTATTCCCAAAACATAATCTGTATATTTTAAACACTATATATAGTATGCATATAAAAATTCGATATTTATGTTTAAACAATTGTTATTTTACTAAAGTGTGGCCTATGGTCTACGATAATAACACGGTTTTCATTAATAAGTATGATAACATCATTTACTGTTATAAAACGTCATTTTATTATTTGCCCAATTGAATTATATTTTATCAAAAAAAAAATCCAACAAAACAACAAGACGGTATTATATTATTTTAACAGGATTAGAGTCCAGCTTCAGCCGAATTCAGCAGGTGCAAAAGCTGCTTATCTTTGCACCCGCTGCATAATGCCAGGGGATGCAAGAAAGTAATGCACCCCCGTAATTACGAGCTACTGAGGCCACAATCGTTTTAAACAGTCGCCGTCGCTGAATCGGCGTAGGATTACTTATTTTTCGTTCATGAACTATACAGTATACAAAATATACGATCCGACCGGCTCCATTTAGGTATCATGTATATATATACACGAAATAATATTATATATTATATGTGTAACATTGTAACCGACTTATAACGTTGTACGGGAAATGTCTTTTGAAATCCGAATTAAACGACGGTTTGTGCGTGCGATGTATATGTTTATATATATTCTATATACATACATAAACGTCTAATATATCTGCCGGCGTAGGCGTGTGCCATTGTACGAGCCTTAAAAAGTGTGCCCATTGTTAAGTCAATACTGCCAGTGGGTCGTCGCGGCTACGGCGGAAATATTGTGTGTGTGTGTGTGTGTGTGTGTGTGTGTGTGTGTGTGTGCGATTCCGCCGCGAAACGTTCACCTCGATGAACTCGTTTGGCGTCCGATATTATAAACGTATTATATTATACATATTGTACTATTATTATTATTATTATTAGTAGTAGTAGTAGTAGTGTATTAGGAATACTTTAGTCATCATCGTCATATAAAATACGACCGCGCGTGTATGTTATTATATGCGTGCATCATATTATACGCGAGTGCAAGTCGAACAAATCCGTGGGCTGAGCAATTATTATATATTATATTTTTGGACCTGACCTTTTACTTCGGTATTTTATGTTTTTTACACGACCCCGTATATAATACGTACCTATAAATACATTGGTACGCATGTGGGTGGACTTGTGGGTGGTTATTGAAGAGGGCACTACCCCTCGGTTTGTGAATTAGACATCTTATAGTCAGTTTTCGGTTAAACGGTTTGTTTTATGTGATCCATTAATAAACCTTTGGCCTTAACCTCAAATTTCAACAACTTCAAGACTAAAAAAGACTCTCGAAAGTTAAAATTTATCTCGCATAGATTATACGCAAAATGTTTCTTTATGCGGTCTGTAGTCTATTTTGAATTATTATGATACTTAAAAATTATACGTATAATATATTAATATCATATTAATAATATAATATGAGACTTAAGCCCTTCCGAAAATAAATTCAAAATCGATAGTCTATACTATTATATTACGCATAATATAAGCGTTACTCAGCGGTAATAAATTAGTGAAATTACTTTTTTTTTTTTATTATTTTTAAACTAGAAAATTTTACAATTTGTAAAGTAATGATTTACGATAAGCACCAGTGATTAGAGAATTAATACAGCAAAGACAAAATAATATAAGGTAAAGTAACAACAATAAGTTAATTGCAATTTGATAGAATAAGAATGAACAATTTGATAGAACTTCGTGAAATGTGGTAGTGGGGATTAGTCTATTTGTAGATCACGACACCATGCTCGCTTTAGACACCTTCTGTGGTCACTAGAAATAGTGGAAATGGATAGTTCTGAAATCAAGGGGTTGTGATGATTGTGGAGATTAGAGTGCATGCGTTTGTAGAAAATATTAGCAACGTTTTTTATTGTTTGGATAGGTCTTTATAGAGGATGTCATTTGGGACATAGTATGGGGCTTTAGTTATTTTACGTAGGCATTTAGATTGGAATGCTTGAATTTTAGTAATATTGGAGGATTTGGCGGCACTCCATAATTGAATGCCATAAGTCCAAATTAGTTTGAGGAATAATTTGTATAGGAGAAGTTTATTTTTAAGGTTTACATGTTTAGTTATTAAGAGAAAACGTAATTGACGAGATCGGTTATTTAGAGTGAGCCGTTTAGTGTGGATATGCGTTGCTCAAGTTGAAGTGTAATTACTAATTACGATTTATACTTAAAAATTCCAAAAAAAAAAAAATCAGAATTTGAATCAGTATTAACATACCTAATATAAAATGTGAATATTAGATTATGTGATGAAGATGTGTGGAGTTATATTTTTTGTTATTTTTCTTTTCTATTGAGTGTTACTTTATTTTAGAACTCGTCTTTAGATAACTATTTAAAAAAAAAAAATAATTTAACATTAAAATGTTATTAAAACATCTAGATATTTCATAAAATATTTAACTAATATGTTCATAGTATCAGTCATCGTTCATTTTTAAAAGTTGAAATTTTCGGGCGTGGTAAATTATTATTGTGTTAATGTGTATCTTTATCAAAATATGTGATGGAGACATCTGAAGTTGTACTTTTTTGTAGAGTGTTGCATTATTTTGGAATTCGTCTTCAGATAACAATTTAAAAAAAAAATCCAAAAAATAATTTAACATTAAAATGTTATTAAAATGTCTAGACATTCCATAAAATACTTAACTAATATGTTTATAATATCAGTCATCATTAGTTTCTAAAATTTGTATTTTTCAGGCGTGGTATATTGCTAATGTGTTAATATGTACCTATATCAGAATATGTGACGGAGACATGCAGAGTTGTATTTTTCGTTATTATTATTTTCTATTGATTAATGTATTATTTAGAAACTCGTCTTCAGATAACTATAACAAATAAAATTTAAACATTATTTTACTTTTAAAATGCTATTCTTAAATATTTCTTCTAAAATAATAAATATAAATAACGAATAAAGTATTTTAAAATGCTCATAAGTTTGCTTAAAAATTAAAATAATATCAAAATAAGCCTACGTGGAAAACCCAGATAATAATCATTTCTACCATTAGTTTTCATTATCAGTACCTAAGTTTATATTAATATAAAAAATAATAGAGTAAAATAGATTGTTCTGAACGTAAAATTCGGTATGTAATATTTGAGTGTCTTACGAAGACAAAAAATGAAGGCGTGATTTAGAATAGTAGTAAGAAATTACCTCGTTTATAGGATTCATAATATAATTTGGATTTGGAGTCCATTATGATCAAATTGCTAGCATATTTTGGGAGCTGTATGTGCTTTTTTCGTTACAGCAGGCCGTTTTTTAGTGAATATCCACCGCGTGCCGCTCCTTCCAGCCTTCTACCATAATCGTAGAAAACCAAACTTTTGCAAAAATAACCTATTAGAGGAGGCCAAAAAATGGCCTAGGATATATTATAGTATCGTATGAGGTTTAAGATCGGTGAGATTTGTGCGGATTTAATGATTTTGTCAAATTCTATTGTCTTGGCAGTTGGCAGTGTTGTGTATTATAATCTTATTAAAGATGACTGGACGTCTGGACGTAAACAAGCTGTCACATGTGTATTATATATTATTTTGATAGCTTGCAATTCTCTAACCTTTCTGTAATTGGCTGAATGGCTACTTTTGTAGAGTGCACATCTGGCCGGATAATGTAAAACGGTAATGTGTACCTATATGCTTATGTATTTTATGAAAAAACTAATATTAGCTTTTTGAATTTATTGATAATTTAAACATTTATTCAACTCTCGATGCTGTAGAAAAATATTTTATAACAAACATGATTTCATCTGGGATTTTCTCATTAGTTGAATATTTTTAGCGTTATTTGTTTGTTTTTATTGTTGTAGGGTTTAATCACACAAATCGTCTATAATTATGCATTTAGTTTTAAAAGTGTAAAACAACATAATAGGTACAGGCAATTTTTTATGTGGGTTTCATTATTTTGGCAAATGGTCGAGGTTTTTAAAATAATGTTTTTTATTTTTTTATTTTATGGTCAAAAAATAAAAATTTCTACTTCTGTTGATTTACTTATTAGTATATTATGTTAAGCACATACCGAGTGTAAAACCATATAGTTGCATGTTTAATGTTTCTAGAGAAAATATTGAATTTAAAGTGGTTAGTTAACTACCGCTAGGTAAATTGTTGTCACTCAACCAAAAACATGTATATATTTAAAATTTAAAATTATATTTTTTTTAAGTGTTGAACTTTGGTTGGCATTAAAAGAATGGTATTTCATTATTCAGTTCAGTGCACTGAGATTTATAGCAGTAGGCCATAAAACCTGTCATCAAAGATTTAAATTTGTTCGTTAACATAAAATATACAGGAATTGTTGACTGGGGTTTGATGAGTCACCTAATATTTGGCTCGATATAAAATATTAATTTATTTACCAATATTCTAATATTATGTCATTTAAAAGATAAAATTATTATATACCTATTTAAAAATATTTCTTGAGAAGACTTAATTTGTAATTCGTATAAATACAATAATAAAACAAATTTTTGACAAATCTCCCGTCTTACTTACACAATGAGGTAAAAATCATAACATAATTTTTAAATCTTAACAATACCTTTTTATATTCCATTTTATTCTTATAAGTAGGATAGGTTAAATAATAAATAACATATTTTGTTTGTACTTATCATCTTTAATATGTAGTTAAATATTATTTAATAATATAAAATAATTATTAAATTATGTATACTTATTAAAAAACCAGGTAAGTCACGTTTCTTGTCATTGAGTAGATAGGTCAATGTAAAGCACTTTGAATATCTACAAAAAAAAATCGTGTTTAGTATATATTTTCAGTGTTTTTAAATTTCTATTATAACAACTCATGGTGAGTCTAAAAAAACTACATATTCAAATCTTAGCTATTAATATTGAAAATTGGATACATTTTTAACTATACATAATAATTTGTACATTTTAGTAATTTTGACAAATTTTCATCAAAATTTAAATTTAAAACAAAAAAAATTGTGTTTGTGTATTTTTTTATTTTAAATTGAAATATTTTCAATTTTTGAAGAACCTTATAATAAACTTTCAACTCTCAAGCTTTTTGACTTAAAAATAAATGTTTATAACAGTTAATAGAAAAAAAACTAAAAAAATAGAAAGTTTAAAATGCCAAGTCATAGCTCAAAAAGTGTCAAAATATATCAATAATTATATATCATGATGCTTATAAATATTTATACACATTTAATTTAGAAAAAATAACAAGTATATTCTACAGTACATTACTTAACGCTCGAATTACAACAAAAAAACGAAATATCAATTTTGACAGCTGCAAGTGTTGCGTAAATAAATATTCCGATTTTCCGTAATTTTTTTTTAGTTTACTCAATTATTTTGATAAGTAGATACATGGAATTCTTTACTTTTAACACCAAGTATCTACCAACTGGATTAATTTTATACTAGAAAGTATTATCAATATTCAGCTTTTTTGCTGCTTCTAAAGTCGACGTTAGACATACAAAATAAACACATAATTCTAAAACAAAATATGCATTCATCGTTCCGCTCAAAAAATTTATAAAACATACCTTTTATGGTATTATACTATTTGGTTTTATATCTAATCTTTGGCAACCGGTATTGAAAATTATATACGATTAATTTGTTTTCAAATCTTTAAGATGTTTTTGAATAATTAACAACAGCGGGACATTGCTATTATTCCACAGGAAATGTACCATTATTCCTCATAATAGTCTTATAATTTTCCACGAATCTGCACTGTATTTAATTTAGCTACAATTTAAAAAAGCTATACCATGAAATTAAAATATTATATTTAATTATTCTTACTTCAAAATTGATTGGCTTTTATCATATAATCAACCACTGGCAGACGAAATTTGAAAAATACGTTTTTTTATGTATATTATCAATATTTATAACATATATTATTATTATCTATATCTATCTATAACATCAAGTTATCATTGATTTATTTTCAAAAATAATCTTATTTCCAACCATAAAATATTCGAAAGTGGGTTTATTCTTGAATATGCCACTAACTCTGCGGAAGGAAATCAGTTATCCCGTCTTACGTCAGGTACTCACGTTCCCCAACTATAATAATAAATTTAAATGTAGAAATATCAATAAATTTTAAATTATTATTTTAAATTGATTTAACAGTTGGATTAACTGCATTCTGGTCGTCGAGGGAGATTAATAATTTATACCTCTTTCTATAATAGAATAGGAGATAAATCCAGATTAATTTTGTACCCACAGAACTGATTTTATACGGGCACTCCTGTTTGTCGGCAAATAATAATATACATTAAACTTTACACACACTTGTACATATATATTGTTTTGAATGGTACAATAAAAAGTTTGATTGAGGAAAAACAATTTGTTTCTTTTCGTTTCAACCTCCTACCCTCTCTTACACAGTATACCTATTCCCTTTTAGGCGTTTAGTAGCATTAATAGGACTTACATATTATATATATATATATATATATATATGTAATATGTGTGTGTGTGTGTGTGTGTGTATGTATATAGCTTGTGCGCGTATTGTACGGTAGTTCGATTTTCACGGTAGACGGAATGATGCCACACTGATAAGTGCACAATTTTGTACTTATACAGTGTACACCTTTATTAGTTATTATCATTTACTCGGGGTGTACTATATCTAGTAAATAGGCGTATCGACCTTAGAGATTACTGTTGGATCGTTGGTTGAAGTATATTTTAAAGTTTTATATCTATGTAGTGGTAAACGGGTACACGTGATGTGATGTCAGTGGTATTCGATACACTCATATATTATATATTGCGTGCACAGACTATAAAAGCTGCAGGTAATGCCCACAAGTTGAACCAACCACCTTCCCCCTCTGAAAGCAGTCAATAGACTCATAACTATTATTAGTAACCAACTGAAACATCTTGGTCATCTAGATTGTAAAAACTCGACAGTAAAAAATTATTTATTGTTCGAAAATTAAAAAAAAAAAGCCTAAAAAGTCCTGTGATTCATACGCTGATTCAGTGATCCCCGCGATCATTACACCCCTATAGAATATCATAATATTATGTCGCACCAACAAATATGATCGCTCATTTCACGAAGTTGATGTTCACTTCATGTAATCATTTAGTGAAAATAACGTTTTTTTTTACAGTGTATGGATTTTTTTTATCTTCTTGTCAAGTGAATAAAATTAACGATATATTATATTATATCTTATTTTTATTATAAAATTTATAATTATTATAAATATATAGTAACTAATCCATTATTATACAATATCAATGGTGACGTGAAGTCCAATCCTAAGCCCTAACATACTATATAGCCCATAGATGTATAGGTGTGTAAAGTTCACTATGGCACTATACCATTGAAATAACATTACCAGTATGTAAAATATTATTTATAATATAAAATCTATTATGTTCAATAATTCACGAACAAATTATAAATTATAATATCCGATGCGAATAGCTGTGTTCAAGAATCAAGATGTCGATAGCGAAGTTAGTTTTAATTCATGAATATGTTATCAGTAAATGTAGTCTTAAACCTTACGTTGATTAAAACTCTTAAATTTTAATTTATTGATTCATGATTATAGTGTATAATATGTATTATGTAATTACTTATTATGAACACAGCATTAGAATATGAATATACCATTAGATTAGCATAATATTTATTTATTGGTTATGTTGGTGAAGTGAAACTAATTAGTTTTGTTAAATTTATGAGCAAGCTAAAGTTGATTTAAATTCTATAGACCACTGAATTTTATTAAACATGTTCAATGCTCATAAGTTTATACCTAATTTGAATTTTAAAAAATTTAAATAGGTACTGATATGGCGTAATGAAATGGATTAAAAAAAAAAATTTAACCTGACTTGAATTTTAGATTTTAGATTTTGGATTAAATCTTTCTACGCCTACGAAAAGAAAATGGTTTGGGCATAACAGTAAAATGATATTTTATAATATTTAAACTAATAAGATCAGACCCTTCAGATTTCAAAAAAATTTCAGGGCACAGACACGCTCTATATATATGCTTACATATTATATGGTCACAATAAGATACACTCTACAGCAGTGGTTTTCATTCAAACCGGTTGCGATCCAATATTGATTTTTTTTTTTGGAAGGAGGTTTATAAGTTGAATCAATATACTTTTAATATTCAAAAAAAAAGTAAAAAATGTAACTCATTAAATTGTACTAAGAAAATAAAATAAATATAATGAATAATAATAATGATTAATAATATTATAAGTTAATAAAAAAATTATCCGGTTTTACACATATAAAACAGTATTTATCAGAAGATAATAAGTGTATAAATTATTTAAATACAATTTTTAATGTCAAAATTATATTATAAATTATTAAATTACAAATGTCTGCCTTCGGGCCATATAAATCAATGAGGATTTAAAGCATAACTCGTGATTTCAGAGTTTTTCATTTGTCCTTTCATTATTACCTACTTATCAGTTAGTTTTTACTATAATATGTTGTAATACCTATATTAAGGATTTTGTTTTAGTTTTTTTATTGAATTTTTTCAACTAACTAACTTTACAACTATACATTAAAAATCATCGTATGTATTAACGTCGTCAAATTTATATTTCTGAAAAAATGTTTTTTTACAACCGCTGTGGCCATGGTTATTAGTAAATTGCTCAAATTCCCAACATTCGTTGCCTGGCGGGAGTCTATAAGAGTTATTAACATGTCGCGTGATGATTAACCTAATCATCATTAGGTTTCACACACACATAATATAATATGTACTTATACACACAAGACACGAATAATGTATAAAAAATATCTCTGTCCTGAACTCCCATGCACATAACGTTATTATGTAGATACACTTTAGGTAGCTTCAAAAATCATCGCTTAACTTCGTTGTCGTCAAATTTTGTTCCATTTTGTACTAAATGCGTTGATAAATGTATACCTTTACTAATATAATATCATAACAAGCCTCATAAATTCACTGAATCGTTCATTATTATCTTCGAGCTGGTACGTTCTGGTACGCATTTATAAAATATGTACCCACAAATGTTTTTTTTTTTTTATTGCTGTTGAATTGTTGCTTCTTGTCGACTGTTTTTTGTAAGATTTAATTTTTTTTTACGTCCAATTATATACAGTATTCGAAACGGCCTAGTAAAACAAATATAATAATATTTACATCCCAACATTATAGGTTTTATACCTGTTTTTATGTGCTTACAATTCTCGGTAAATGGTTTTTTTCCCCATTTATATATTTTTAATCTGCACAGAACTTTGTGGCCCTAGTTATGTATAGAGCGAATTAATGCCCATGACTCCACGAGGGTGCGTTAGTTTTGATGGTCGAGTATAAAATAAAAAATAATTACATTCATGAATTCGCACAAAAACCAAATTAGTTCGTGATTTAGAATTTTTTGATTTCATTCAGAACAGTTATATGGAATATTTGAGTGAGTTTTATTTATATATGTATGTATATTATACTATTATTATAGACGTGTATTATATATATTTGAACGATTTCTTATACTCTCGTGGTCCTAACCGGTTACGCATAGAGAAATGTAACCTATAACCAATCACAAAGCTAATTCTAGATTTGAAATATACTTAATTTAATTCGACGATGGAAATGACTAGGAATAATAATTATTATTAACACGTTTTGCTGAAATGTATAAGTACTGCGTCATTACTTATTTTTAATCAACACATAAGCTATAATCCAATATCGCGGAGTTGTAACTATTACAGTTGGCGTTGTATAAATTTCGAATAAACTTTTTACTTCCCACAAAAATGTATTTATAGAGATTTTGAAAAAAATATCGCATTTCCTTAATAACTTTTAGTTTTTACTGAATTAGCTTAATATTTTTACACTATCAAACTTTTAAATCATTAAATAATATGAATATAATATTACAACGATTACTTATAATATTTCACAATATTGTGTAAAAAACTAGTTATGTATTTATTTTTGTACACTCCTCTTCAAGAATTGAATAAATAACATTTGAAATTGATTAAAGCTAATTTAAATTCTGTGTTTCTACATCCTATAAACAAAACATTCGTCTTAAATTAATGGCAGTATTATTGTATTCAACATTTTTAAAAATGAACGAAGTATGTTAAAAATATATTATATGATAGTATATCAGCCATCAAGTATAATAGTACATATTATAATAATAGTTGATACGCTTTTGTCAGAACTATTATCATAATTTTGCATGCGACTAAAAATAATATTGATTATGCATATTATATACATATTATGAGTGTACATTTATTATGTGTAGGTCTCAGAAATATAAGAGAAAAGGTACCTATTAAAAAAGCAATTATTTTTTTCGGGTATTCAGTCGTGTAGTTGCAGTGTGTGTGTTTGTGCGCCGCGTAAACGTTAGATAGTGATGGGAAATATACATAACTTTTTGACTATTTAAAACACAAAGTACAGCAAAACATATCGAAAAAAAAACTAGATAATATTCGATGGTAAATAACAGATATTAGAAAATTATAATAAATCGAACATTAATTTATTGATGAAAAGATAAAAACATAAGTGCACTTTTAGCTTTTGTGTATCGCGTTTGTTACATACTATATTTATAGATTTTTGTTATTTGTTTCCCTTTAATCAAGAAATAATTCTATTCAAAGCTTTTAATAGTATATTATAAATATATAATCTTTTTGAATCGTGGAATCGTTCGTACTCTTGTCCAATTTTGTGTTGAAAACTAATTTGAATTGTTGGATTGTATGTCTATAGATATTCAAATAAAATCACTGTACTGGTATAGCACATTGTTATAGGTTAAAAAGTGGGTTAAATGGGTATCGCTCTGCTGTATAGTAGGTGTCAAGCGGGTTAATGTAATGAATTTGTTAAATTTGAATTTAATGATAAATCATAGTATACGAAAACGATTCTAAGCGAAGACCGCCTGTCAGCCTATATCAATAATTAACAAGTATATTTTATGATATTATTGTTATTAAAGTAATTTATTTTACTATTAGTAATGCAGATGGTTTAATTTATTTTTTCCTAAGACTTTGAATTTGAAAATGTCATTGTGTGATTGAAATATAATAATATACTCTAAAAGTTTCAAGTATCCACGAATATTCATAAAAATGTTCATATTAACTCAACAAGAGTAAAAATATTTTTAAAATTATAACATGTAGATGATTACATAAACATTTGGTGAAAATGTCCAAATATCTATACGGTTATTCGTTTTTGAGTTACACCAAAAAAACAAAATCGATTTTGTAAAAAACTGGTTTTGCGTAAAAGTTCCCGTTTTTCCTTAATGTTCTTTTGTTTTTTCCGACGCTTTAATAACTGCTAGAATTTTTTTACTTTTGCTCCTCCCCTCAAAGTAACAACTTGATTTACTTTCCTACCAGAAGAGATATATCAAAAGGTAAAAACGAGAAAAACAAATATATACACATATCATTATAAAATTAAAAAAATCATCGTTACACTCTGAATCTAAAATTAAATTAAAATTAATGAAAATATCTTTTAATTTACTACCTATATAAAAAATGTCTTGTCTGAGAGCTTAGTAAAGCTCGTCCATGGGCCCGCGATTAGTGATCACTGATATATATATAGCAAATATATGTAGATGTTTCTATTAATATAATATGATATCGGTCCTGATACAAAAAAGTGTATTGTATAATTCATAATTTATATATTTACAAAGTGTACATGGATGATTTCAAGATTTAAAATTTCGAACGACAGTCAATCAATATAATATTATATCAAACAATAATATTTAAATTTGAATCATCATTATACGGTTAGATATTTATACTCTGTGAAGACTGTACAAAAACTATAACCGATATATTTTTCGACATTTCCGTTTTGGATTTCTTCAAATTTGATACGCAATCCCATCAAAGGTCAAAGACGTTCATCCAAAAAATATGACGGACTAAACGTAAAAAACAAGTGCTGCAGGTAATCGGCAGTAAAAGTGACGGCCGTATAAACACACACGCGCAGACCGTGGTCTTTGTGTCGTACCTGCTTAGTGTATACCAACCAGTGGCATATACATAAGTACAATATATACTACTATTAAATTGGACCGTCAGCTGGTCGTTGTGCTGACCTAGAAATCAAAAACGGTATACCGTCCGCTCCTCCCCTCCCCCTCGATAGCATTCGACGTCAAACGGGTTTGAATGCCGGCGTGGAGCGGCCTATTAATGCCGGGCCGGTTCTCGGAACCGATTTTCGGAAATCATTTTCCTAGCTTAGAATAAAATGAAAAAAAAAAAAAATCGAAAACGAACGTCAGCCGGAAAACCGAAAGACCTCGGCCGATAAACACGTCGATGGATATAGGTGCATATTAAATCGATGGTAAATCACGTCGCGGTCTTCGCGGCATTATATTATATACGAGTGAGACAAGAACGAAAAATTGGAAAAAATCGAAACAAAATGTAAGTCGTCCGAGAGAGTAGCACAGTGGCTCGTGACGCGATGGCTTGTGAGGTTGTTCACCTTTCACCCTGGACGGGCACACGATGTTGACCCAGTCAGACGTCCCCACTCTCTCCTTTATATACGTGTACGCCACACAGCCAACTTCTCATATTATTCCTTAACGCCATACGATGTAATAGACAATAGTAGTAGTACTATGGTAGTAGGCAGTAGTAGTAGTGATAGTAGTAGTAGTAGTAGGAATACTGCAAGATGGCAGTATATATGGGTACGAAATAATGATAATAATAATAGGTATATCAATCAAACGTAAATCGGAAATAATGAATCGCGTATGCAATAGCTTACAGAGACACCAAGTGATTTGTTAAACGAGCTCGTACAAATTGTTTTAAAACGCTTAATTATCTATGTAAAATGTATTTAAAATGTTTCATTATTATTTTTAGGTTCAAAAATTTACCCGTTGTTTTATATTATACATTTATGCTACTTAAAAATTGTCTCTTTCCATACGGAACTGCACCGGTTTAATCGATGAAACGGACGTGACTATGACGGCTACCGAGACGAAAAAATCATAACATCATATGACGGTTTTCAATGGTAAACGGAACTGCTGCGTGTTTATTCGATGATGCGGGCGCGAAGTTTTGTTACTAATGAAATCGTAATGAATGGCGATAATATAAATAATATTATGTATGCATTTTGATTAATCTATTCTATAATAAATGGTATTTTTAATTCTAGATATAAAAGCCATCAAGGAGTCGCGAGTACAGTTTATCGGAATAGAAACTTCTATATAATCGTGCTATGAAAGTCAAAAGCTAAAGAGGTTGGAAAATTCATAAAAATGAACGCAGTAGAAGTCGTGGATATGATGACATAAACATTGTTAATAAGTCACGCGAAAAATTATTATTACATCATATTTTATTCTATAGCTCAAAGAGTAGTGACTCTGGTGAGACTATAGTATGATTCTCAACTTTCACATTCTATTTTTCGCAAAAATATAAACTTAATATTTATTTATTTATATTTTAGATAAATTAGTTGAGATAATACAAAATTATTTGTCTATAGAATAATATTCATTAGGCAGCAAACATTTTTTTTTTTTGATTTAGATAAGATAAAAGATGAATAATTTTAGGTATTTATTTAAATAACGCTCGGCACTAATTATTATGACAGTGGAATATTAAGAAACTATGTCGTATATTATAATAATATATTGCACCGTTAAAACGAGAAGAAGACGCGCGAGATCAAAGTAATATAATATTAATATCAAACGATTGCGCTTGTATAGGTATGAATTAGGTAATAGTTGTATATATTATTAATTTAACAGTCGGTCGTGATGTTCGCGGTATACCATTCGATGCCACATTCATGTCAGCTATATATATATATTATTATACGAGTATACGTGTACGCACAACGCACCCATCAGTGCACGGATCTATGACGATAATATAAATACCGTGTAAAATAATAACATTGCGTAAAGCTGTGCGGGGTCGAGTAAAAGTGCCCCGCATAATCATAATATTAATCAGACTCGGAATATTTCCGACTAATGCTTGTTACACGAGAATACTATAATATTATTATACGAGAAGACGATATTCACACGCACAGAAGATTCGTTATGTTAAATTTGTTAGAATCTCATCTCTTTTATTTCCATCCCCACCACTACTGTATATATGTATCAGCGTGAGTGGATCGTTCAATATAAGAATTATTTTCACTAAATGTAATGTATGGAAGAGGATATTTTTAGGGGTGTAAACTGTATATGTAATATGTTATATTGTATATACACGTTTATATTAAATATATATACATTGTATATTTGTATATGATAATTTAGTTTGTCTAAAATGGTGAGGGATGTGAGTGTACTTGCGTCACGAGCGTCAACATTCCAGGTTAGACGTCAACTCTATAATGTAGATATATATCTAAAGTCATACAGAAACATTTTGAAGTAGCGTCTACGTGAACGTCAAATACGTCTATACCTTATTACAGTGGTTCTTAACCGGTGTTCCGTGGACTTGGTATAAGTGTTCCGCCAAAATTTTAAATTCAGTGAAAAAAAATTCTTTCAAAATAGAATCATTTTAGGTTTTATTGGTTTATTTTTGTACAAAAAAACGTTATCGTTAACTTTCGAATTATATAATGTGTCAGTATACTATATAATATATTAATATACATTATTATTATTATATTACACGATAATCGCCATCATACTGCGATAACATACGTCATAGATATCGACAATTTTATTTTCTGCACTAATAAAAATTATAAAATACATTAGTATTAGTGCGTTGCTCGCAGTTATCAACGTTAGACGCGTGTACAACTTCGTAAATAAGGATTCTGTTATTTTTTTAAGTAAGTTCAATTTGAAACTTATTTAATTTGTAACGACCATTTTAATAACAAAATGGACAAATTTCATAAACGAAAACATGATTCTGGTACTGATAATGCAAGTACAAATACAAGCAATATCGATGATGATACTTTCAATATGAGAATAAAATAAAAAGGATCAATATACAATATTGCAACGATTATATAAATTTTGGGTTCACTTATGTTGACGAAAATGATTGTCAAATTCCCCTTTGTGTGGTTTGTGGGGAAAAGTTGTCTAATAGCGCAATGGCACCAACGAAATTAAAACGGCATTTTTCATCTAAACACGCCAATCTCCAGTCTAAAGAAAAAAATTATTTTGAAAGGTTGTTGAATAATCAAATGAATCAAAGAAAACATTTTAAAAAAATTATAACAATATCTGATAAAGCACAAATCGCATCTTATAAAGTTGCCGAAATAATTGCAAAAGAGTTAAAACCACACACCATAGCAGAGAGTTTGATTTTACCGGCATCTTCAGAAATAGTTCAAATTATGTTTGGCGATGATGCAAAAAAAGAAATTATGAAAATTCCGCATTCAGACAATACAATAAAAAACAGAATTATACACGTGTCAGATGATATTGAGAAAACTGTCACTAACAAGCTTACTACTAATAAACTATATTTCGCTTTGCAAATTGACGAGTCTACTGATATCAGTGGTATAGCT
>JACXSJ010003666.1:0-20715 GCA_014851325.1 Pentalonia nigronervosa | reverse complement strand
TTGATAAGATATAGGTAGAACAACCATGGAATTAATACTTGCAGCCTATACGTTTTAAATATAACAATTATTTAATACAAAATTTAAATACACGTGTATTTAAGATACACGGACTCCCGAGTAATTACACGTGTATCAATACACGTGTACCCGGATTTTAATTACACGGGTATTAATACGTTTAAGATACGTGTACACGTGTTGGTTAATATCCGGTCAAAATCGCGAGCTCTAATCATCATTGTAGTGATATGTCATAAGTGAATGATTATTACTCTATTCCATAAGAGAATGGGCTATTTCTGTGCATGCATACTAAGCTCTGGTGGTTGACTGGATTGTTTCCCCTCCACGTAACATGTGCTTTACGTTTGTGATCACTGGTGCTGATCAAGTGCTGTCGTTCAATTCTACAAAGATATTGGGTAAGGTTGCAACTTGGGAATATGCGGCTTCGACCAGTTTTTGGGGTTGCGTGGCACATTCTCTCGTGGAATAGAGTATAGTAAATGCCAAATGGTACACAACTTTTTTAATCATTTATCTTGTCTGATAAATTGGTAGTCCAAAGTCCAGAAATACATATGAGACACAAGCCAGTAGTCCAATTAATGTTTTACAGAAAACATTTTCACATACACTATTCAGAATAAGAATAGTAATTGGCTGTGATGAGTTTTCGTCACAGCTGATTAGAGCTATGCCTATTTTTCCCCCACTTGTTTAGTCAGCATTCTGTGCGCTTAATGAAGGCCACATGCAAACAACTCGACCACCAACTGCTATTCTTATTCTGAACAGTATATAGTGCCATTTAATTGAATGCTCACAATATATTTAAATTTATTGAATGCCTGATTATTTATATTTTAACCATATTATATAAATTATTATATTTTTTTTTTATATATGTCATAGAACTTCAATAAAACATACTTCATGGCAATCTTCGGTGCAGGAATTTGGGACTAATGTTAAAATTGAAGCTGCTAATTTAGTTGAAGTAAAAATTGAGCCAAAGAACAGAATTAAAACCATAACTCAGAGTACTACATTTTTAAACTACAAGGAAAATAAATTTATTTGCAAAATATGCTATGTTAAATTTGAAAATGTTGAAGAATATTTAGTCCACAAAAATTTTTTACATAAAAGTACACCTTATGTATGTAAAGTTTGCAATGCAAAATTTGTTCTTAGTGCTCATTTAAATTTACATCTTGCTGAACATGTTAATTATCTATGCATAAGAAATTCATCTCTAAATCCTTCAGAAATTCAGTCTTCATCTAAAAGTACTTTAACAATAAATCCAAGTGGAAATTTTAAAAACTCTAGATCAATGACGACATTAGCAATAAAATCCTCTAATACTAATACTTCAGAAAATGTACAACAAAATGCATCGAACAATTCAATTGAAAACTTATGTGTAACTGATCCCAATATAACTTTACAAAAAACAAAATGCAAATCATTTAAGTGTCTCAATTGCATGTTTGCAACTGAGTCTAAAACTAAATTTCTTGATCATCATGATATTTGTAATAACATTTCAAAGAACACTCCTAAGTTACATCAATGTCATTTGTGTGTTAAATCATTTAAAAATCATTTAGCATTAAATGGTCATTTGAAGTATCATAGTTATAAAAGTGAAGTAATTTCAAAGAAACAATTGACAATAAACATCAAAAAAGTGAAAAATCAAAACAAAAAAAGTAGTGTTGTAAAATCTCAAAAGTATGTTTTTCCAAAGATTGCAAATTTTAACAGAAGTCATAAGTGTAAAGATTGCAATAGAAATTTTACTACACGCCGCAAATTAAATATTCATTATAAGCAACACAAACCACAAATAATATGTAATATGTGTAATAAAAAATTTGTATTTAAGAAGAACTTTGAAAAACACTTACTATCACACACAAATGTTATAATATCTAATGGTATTGCTAATGACACTTCATTTAATAAAATGAGCATGGGTGACAAAAGTGAAACACGAAAAATCTCGAATAAAGAAAAAACCATCTACTATTGTTCCTATTGCAATAATTATTTCAAATCGAAACAATCCCTGAGTCAACATAATAGACAGCATCATTCTATTATAAAAACCCCTAATCGTAAACCAAAATCAAAAACTGTAAAATGCAATTGGTGTAACTTGGTAATAACAAAATGTAACTTGCTTCGTCATATTAAATCTTTGCATCCTAAAGTCAATCCTATAAAATGTCCATACTGTCCAATGTCATTTAAAGTTGCGCCCTCATTAAAATTACATATATCTGAATGCCATACACTTTAAGTTAAATGCTTGATTCGTGCGTTTTAAATTTTAATTAATTTAATTCAATAATTTGAAAAAGGTATGGGTACACCGAATTATAGTACAATGTAGACTAATTTTCAGAATATTTTTATACCTGTACTTTCTCCTCTGCATTATTTTTTAATCTCTACGTATTTATAAATTATTTAAGTCTACTCATAAATCATAATGAATTAATTTTAGTTATAATAATTAATATAGTATTTGTATTTATAATTGAATTATTTTTTCCATTATTATATTGTAATATGAAGATGTGGTAGCAATAACAAGATATCTCCAATTAAAATTTTTTCATAGAAACTGAAAAACTATCCAAAAATACATTGTTGTTGTACCAAAAAAATAAACCAGATATCTCCATTTTTGTAATACTTCAGTATTTAACAGATCAGATATTATATCTGAAATTGCATAAATAAAGGTATTTTTTAAATTTTTTCTTATAATAATATTAATAGTGATTTTGTCAAAATGTCTAATTATTACTGTCTTATATATTTATTTTTGTATACATTTAATGTTAATGTAAAATAATTTTCTGATACAATGATTATTGGTATTTAGATGTTTTCTCCCCTGGTTTTTAGCAATAATGTTATTTCAGTCCGTAAGCTAATTTACTAAAATAAAAATATATTAGGTTAAAATATTTAGTTTTTTTTTTTAATTTTATATGTGTAATATTTAAATTAGTGAATTTTGTGTTTTATGACATTTGAATTATACTTATATCATATTTTTATATTAATAATTATAAAAAAAATTTTTATTGGTATATTTATTTAATAAAAAGTACATTTATTTATTTGTATTTGTATATTTTTTAAATTTTGATTTGTGGGGAGGGGGTAAATCAATTTGGCAATCCTAGATTCATAATTATCAATGGTTTTCTTGTAGACTCATTGATATGATTCTTAGTAATCGCTGAATAGTCAGACAATTGATCTATAAGGACTACTCATTATATAAATAATTGTTAAGTTTGTTTTTTAAAATATTTTTTAAGTTTTTTATTTTTTTTTTAAAATTAAAACTATGCTGTAATTCAAAAAAGTAAAAAACTTAAAAAATAAGGGTAAAAAATATTGAAAAAAATTTTTTTTAATTGTTTTGTAACAACTTTATACTATGTAATAAAATTATCAAAAACGTAAATACATTTTGAAATATTGAGTGTCTTACGTTCAATTGATTACACTGTACACCTATATTAAGTATATAGAAAATAGTATATGTTATTACCGGGATAAGCGGTCAATGACACACTGATGGGCGACATCAACAACAAATATTATACTTTATCATTATAATTAAAGTCTATAGATTTAATGTAGATACTTAACAATATTCACGAAAATTTAACGAGAAAAAGAGTTAAAACTTAAAAAAAACGTACGACAAATATGTTAAAATAATCAGTGTTAATCGGATAATCGACGAATGGTAAGCGTTTTAGGGTTAAGAGAAATTAATTTAGGATTCCCAATCCCAATCAGGTATAAATTTAAAAAGAGAATTATTTATTTTAAATTTTAGGGCCGCTGCACACTTCGGTTAACCGTGCACTCAAAATTCTTCACTATATTATAAATGTGGCTTCGTGAAAAAATTTATAATCCATTTTTAAATGGGTATTTTTTGTTTTGTTTTTAATTAATACCGAGTCGGCAAATATTCAACTCACTAGGTAGGTATCTAGTCTTATAAAAATTAAATAGTACTAGAATAATAATTGTATTTGTGTATTACTAAACGGTCATAACTTATAACTTAAATTTTGGTTTTGAACATTTTTGAAAATATTTAAATAGGTATATGTTATAGTATTATACGTTATAAAAATAATATGTATGGTAACATTTTTGTAAATGAATTATTACATATATATGTAAAAAAATATTTATGTGTTGTTTATAATATAGAGTCCAAGTGTTATAAATAACAATAAATTATACTTAGGTAAGACTTAATATTTTGGTCTTCTTGACTTCATAATCTAATACTCAATAGAAAAATAGAGGTTTATACCTACTGACTACTCTATAATTCTTTTTAAACTTTAATATTGCTATGGGTGTATATTGCAATGTACTGTGTAGGTATATTATTATTTATTATTAAAGTAATTTGATAATCAAATATTATGAGGTAATATTTAATTATTTTTTCGTTCACACATGACAATATACCTAATACATAATACGTCTATAGTGTTGGACAACAAAATTAACAAAATAACGTATATTATACCGTATAACGGCAACTCAATATCTACTAAACATTTCCAACAAAATATTTTCCAAAAAAAAAAGTTTCAAAATGAAATATGATTTCGAAAAAATATTGTTCAGTGTATTACAGAATATTATGTCCAACACTCCAACAATATAATATTGTTTCCAATATATTATTTCTCATAAAATTTGAAATTTCATATACTAGTGTATTTGTTCCCCTATACATTTCAATGGATTGCGTCCAAAGTAATATTATTCAATAAGAGTTAAGACAAATAGTTGGACACAACTTATGTAGAATCTTGTATAAAATAATTGAGTATTTTGACAAGCCTAAGATTGTTTACCAACATTAAAAAAAACTTAAAAATTCTAAAATTTCAAATAGCTCAAAAAAAAGTCAAATTATAAAGTACTTTTATTGAAAATTTCAATATCTACGGTTATTTGTTTTTGATAAATAACAAACTAACAAAGCCTATCTTGGCAAAATCCGTTGTAAGAATAATTTCCCTATTTTTTATCCAACAATCAAAATACTGGGGATTTTTTACTTTTTACCATCAAGTACTACACTAGATTTACATTTCTATCATAAAATATATTGCAGTTAAAAGTATAAAAGTTGTATCACTTTCACTGTTTCAAAAGGTGATTACAGACACAGAACACAAAAATTAAAACACACATCAATTATTTATTCTTCTTCGGTTAGAAATAAAATATAATTTCAACACTATGTGCGTTTCGGCGGCATATTTTTAACAAATATAGTTTTGAAATTTTACAACTTTTTATGCATGCTCAAGAATTTAAATTTTACTAAATATAAAATAAATTTGCAAAAAATAACTGAGAAAAACGAGCAAAAAAATCTGGACCGTACCCCTGGTGGGACTCGAACCCACAATCCCCGGTTTAGGAGACCGATGCCTTATCCATTAGGCCACAGGGGCTGGTGCGTGAAATTTATAAATTGGTAGAATTTAAGTAAACCGTAAACAATAGTTTTTGTTTTAATAAATTTTTTGTTAATGTGGTAAACACATAAGAAATTAAAATATGATATAAATCCTAACAGTTTTATAATTATAATTTAAAAATTCAATAGGTATAATAAAGTAACATATAAATGTATGATGTACTTGTATAGGTTTTACACTGTACATAGATACCCAATATATTATAATCACAGCATAAAGAATAATTAAAATATATTATTCTTTATACTGTAGAACAGACGTACAGTTATACTATTATTAATGTTTAATAATGTCTATTATTTACCTATATTATTTATTTGTTGCAGATACATTATTTATATAGTTTCAATACCGGAATATTTTTATGAAAAGTAAAATTTTTTTATTCCAAGAAATTGATTCACCATTTTTGCTATTGTTTTTTTTCCGATACATTAAAACGTTAAGTAATAAGCGAGTTAAAATAATTTTCAAATTCTAATACTTTATATAGATAGGTACTTACCTAATCATAACTCATATTTGCTAATAAGGGTAGGTACCCAACTTTCATATTAGGTCATTTGCGTTATAATATTATGTATGAAATTAAATAGATATTCTAAAACTCCATCTTATAAACTATTAACAGGTAACAAGAGAGATTTTTTTAAGTATCTATAAATTCTATGATAGGTACCTACTACCTACCTATATGTTAAATCACTAGGTACGAATAATTCAATGAAGGCAATATGTATAATAACTAATAATTATTACTTATTAGGTGCTTAGTAATAATTATAAATAATTATAAAATATTATAATATGGAAATACAGTAGGTTCTAATAATGTCGATTGTTGAACGTTGATACCTCAAACTAAATAACTTAAATCCCCTTGAAATTACTATTACGAATAATTACTATTAAAGTATAAAACTAGGTATCTAGGTATCTCGAACTTATTTTTGTTTCCCTTGCAATTCAACATTATGAGAATTTATTGTAAAATATTATTATTTTCATAAAGTTAGCTAGATTGCAGTAATAACCTATTTCGTTATGTGTTTTAATTATGTTTTAAAGGTAAATAATTTGAACACTTAATCACATTATAAAATATTTTTAGGTACTCTATCTATAGATGGTTAGGTGTTACAACCTACATCTCTTTTCTTTCTTGTTTTATTTATTTATTTAAATTTTTCAAACGGGCCAGGCCCAATTATATACATTTTAATAATAACAAACGTTCGTTAACAGTATATACAAAAAGAAAAGAAAAGAAAAAAAAAATAAAGACGATGATGTATAATATAAATTATGATATAGTTACTTATGGCTATGAATTAGCAAGTATGAAATTACAATATATTTCGAATAAGTTAAAGTTTGGTGATATGAAAAGATCGATTTTTAATTTATTTATAGTTTTCATTATTCTACGATGGGGAGTTTTACTTACTTGCATAATTAATTACTTCTGTGTTAAGATAAAATGTGTTTTTAGACCTGGAGTTACGAGAAACAGTAGGGGCATGGAAGGAAAAAAGAATTAAAAACTAAACGTAGTAGACTACGATTTGCTGACGATCCCCAATAAAGGAGATAACCCAGGATACAAATACCAATCTGTTTCAATTTAGTTTGATGGTTAATTTTATCAAATGCCTTAGCAAAGTCGGTGTACATGACATCAACATTTGATCCACGGAAAATGGGCTTCAGATACAAAATTTCAAAAGTTAAGTAAATTAGTTATCGTACTTTTATTTCGTCGAAAACCATATTGATCATTTACGATTATATAATTCAAAACAGATAGGACCTTATTTGCAACTATCGATTCAAATATTTTAGATATAAAAGAAAGCAAGGATATTGAACAGTAGTTTGCAATATTGGTTAGATCAAAAGAAGACTTAGGAATTGGTCGAATAAAACTAATTTTCCGTGTAACAGGGAAAATGCCGAGGGAGAGTGATAAATTAAATAAGTAATGCAAAGGCAAGGAAATAACAAATTTAAAGTTTCTTAAGAATATGTTTGGAATTAAATCAAAAGAGCCAAGTGATTCGAATACCTCAGATAAATCAATTGAGCATGAGTGGAGTACAGAAAAAAAACTTTGGTCGGATTATGTGGATTATAATTAACATTAACATAATCTAACATAATCGTAATTTTCATTAACACTAGAGAAGTAATTAGCAAAAGTATTAACAATATCATTAGGAGTATTAAATTGATCTGTGTACAAATGCATACTATTTGGTAAAAAATTATTTTTACGTTTACTGTTTATGAATTTCCAGAATTGATTAGGACTGGTTTTTAAATTTGGTTGAATTTTATTTATATAATTTTGATAATTTGTTTTCGAAAAAACTTACATCTTCCGTGAAGATTAGAAAAAGTATTGTAATCACTAATCAAATCCGAACACTTTATGAGTAATTTTTTTTTAAAAAATTGATTCTTTTAAATTATTACTGAATTAGGGAGTGTAGTTAGATTGACGTTTAATTGTTTTAATTATTTTAGGTACAAATATATCAATTATGTCATAAATAATAAAATAGAACAAGTTATTTATACTAAGACCTTTAAATAATTTATTTCAGTCTATCGATGCTAAACAAAAAGTTATATCTGCGTAATTACAATTAATAAAATTATATTTAATTGGTACATTTATAGCTATGGGAATAGAAATTAATAGGCTCGGATGATAAATGTCGCACGGAAAAGTGGACCTACAGATTTATTTACAAATAAATTATTTAAGTCAGAAAGAACTAAGTCTAGCATTAAACCAGTACTGTTATAAAAATTATTAAAATGAAAAAAATTTAGAAAAGATAATTTTGATAAAAATTCTGACTCAAAATTATTTAAGTTCAGCAGATTAAGAAAAAAATCCAATAAAGTTAGCGTGCCATTGAAGTTTAGGAAAATTATAGTCGCCAACCATAATTACGTTTTTAATATATGGAAAATTTAAAAGTAAATTATTAATAATGTCAAAATGTTCATCGTAAGTTAAAATATCAGTACGAGGTGGAAAATAAACATTACCTATTATAATGTAACTATTGCTTAATTTTATAATGACAAATATGTGTTCAATTCGACTGATTGGTAAAGGTAATAAACGAAATAGAATTTTATAACACACAGATGGTAAAACATCAGCACTTCTAGAACGATTGTTCGTATTTTGGTTTCGGTTGCAGCGAGAAGTATTGTAACTGGATACACCTAATTCAGATGTATTGACATTTGGAGATAACCAAATTTCAGATAAACCAATAAAATTATAATCAGATAAATATGCATTACGCATTTAAACATTTAATTTGGTATTGAGTCCGCGAACATTCTGATAGTAGAAATTTAAGTTTTTGTGAACTGACCCGTTTGTTAGTTTTTTGAAATGGTTAGTATACCTTTGACAAACTTATCACCAAGTTGGATTCGCCGACGGATTTATGTTCTTCGAGTTTTCCTATGATATCACGAAGTTGATTACATTGCATTATTGTACAATCTGGAGATATACGAATGGAATCGTAGTTAGGAGACGTACGCAGTTGTATTTATTTTTAAGTACAATAAAAACATTGGATGGCTCATGCAATGTAACTTTTAGTGGACGAGGTTTGCTTGATTTTTGTCCCAGTTTAGAGACTATTGCTGGAGCAATGTTAAGAGTTATAACATGCAAGATAGATTTTATTAACGTTATGTCCTCTTCGTTATTGCCATCAGATTCTGGAATGTTAAAAATAATTAAATTACGTGATCTTGCCTATCGATCAATAACATCGGAGATTACGGTCTCGTGCGAGGGAGAGTTGAAAGATTTAGTGCTAGACAAATTGTTTTCTACTTGGGTGACTCTATTTTCGAGCACAGAAGTACGAGCCCCCAAGTCCCGTAGTTGGCCAGAAACATCTTCGAGTTTCTTATTACGTGACAAAAACAAGGAATCATGTTTAGAAACCGATTTTTTTATATCATTACTGCCGAAAGTATGTTATTAATTTTAAATATGTAATCGGTATTTAAAACTGATTGAGTTTCCGGAGATTTCCTGACTTCAAGCCTTGCATACTCACAAATAATACACAGCTACGAAACACTACGTGTTTTAACGTCAGTTTCTATCTATATCGCAAAGATGTTTCTGTAAGAGTAAAAACCATAGTTTTTCTCACTGTTGGTTTAAAAGCAACAATTGTAAATTGTGTTTGAATTTCGTTCTGGGTAAAAGATTATGTTTAGTTGTTTAGTAAAGATACTAGATAGCAATGCCGTATCCATTTGCATAATGGTAAAAAATTAGGATACAAAATAATTTATTCACTAAAGCCGAAACTATAACTTAATTATTCGTTATTATACAAGTTTTAAAACTCATTTTATGGCTTGGAAACAAATAGGTACCTATTTTTTTTATCTTTTTGCAGGACACCTTATACAGCAATACAGCTGCTATTGAAGCCTATCGCGACATCAATAACATTCATACATTTCTCCTTGGTCTTTATTTATTCTGCATTTTCCATCCCCAAAATCCTGAGATCCTAATTAGCTAAGACCAATTTTTTTCGCTATCCTAATCAGTTATTTTGTACATTTTTGAAGTTATCATAATTTTCTCTATAGTTATCATCAGCATCACTACAAGTGAGCTGTTAGTTATCACCGGTTTTAATTCTTTCGGCCTTACTTAGAACGGATAATATTGCATTGAGTCTATGCTACTTTTATGTATTTGAATTGAGTTCAGTTTATTATATTAATATTTTTGCATTGAACATAGGTATAGATAAGACGAGAGTTTACCAATTGCGCTTAAAATTACCTTTTCATTACCTAAAAATTACGCTTAGTAATTTACATTTTTATCAGCAACTATTTAAATGTTAACATTATTATATTACAACTAATGATTATTTTCATTATTACTTTTAATATTTTTTTATTTAGTAAACTTTCTTATTTTTATTATTATTACATAAAAAAAAAAACAGTGTAAACAAACACACACATTTTTTCGGAGACTACTCAACCAACCTCTAGTGATGTCTCCTAGATAATGGGAATCAACTTGAACAACCTAACAACTAATGGTCGGACTCAACTCCAATAACCCAAAAGTATTGATGGCTCAATTCAATATCATCTCTCAGAATTTGTCTCATCGCTGACTAATTAATAAAGCAATGTTTAATAAAATCGATGACAAAGCGTCTCCTTGGCTAAGACCTGTGGAGGTACTTATATCGTTAAATAATATTAAATACACAAGAGTTCACAAAAAAGGTATTATAACTTGTATTATTTGCGTCCAATAGTATTTTTTTTACACAACCTAGTTGCATCCCATTTTTAATAGTATAAATTACTTATTACAGACTATTATGTAACAGAATAGATTAATTACATGATTTCATTATATACGTTTGATTACATTACATTATATAATCACACGCTTAAATAAATACAATTATACAAATTATGTAAACAAATATATTAACGTATAACGTATTAAAAAAAACTGCATAATTAAAAAAATGTAAAAAATTAATAAAATCATCAATTGTTAACTTAAACTATAATCACAAAGTATTACATATTTACATATATTATGTGCATAATATATAGTAGGTATGGGTTAGATTTGTTAGAATGTTAGATAATTCATGTGACATAACTATATAATTAATCGTAATCGTCAATCGTATTTTATAGTTTTTTTTTTTTTAGTTTATTGGTATTAGTCACTTGATAATTTGACATTTAGTTACTATGTTTTTCTGTGATTTATCCACAACATAATATATTCATATAGATACTGTTAATTCTATATTCAAATAATATAATACAGCTTTTATATAATGTATTATTTAAAACTAGATTTAAACAGTTTTGTGATTGTATTTAAATTTCTGTTATCTATATTACTATGTATATCAGTGGCGGTCAAATGGTTTTAACATGGTGGGGGAGGGGGTGGCTGATTTTTTAACATACACTATTTAAATATTAAAAATATAATTTATAGTACTGTTTTACACCTTTTTTTATTTTATTTTTTTAATTTAAAAATATGTGTAAAATATGCACTTAAAATGATAGTATAATATGAAAAGTATGCCAAAAAAATTACTGTATACGCTCCTTATATTATGAAACAATTTTCTACATCACTAATTATTTAATTTCGAATGAATATTAAAAAACATTCAAACTCGTATAAGTCGCTAGCTCTACTTATATATCATAATAACAAAATGTGATGATAAAGAATATGTACAATTATGACAAGAATGGTATAAAAGAGAGAGATACCATCCGGTGATTCCCGGAGCTCTAACGTTTTTCATTAATAATAAATCAGACAATGTTGCAAACATATTTCATATAATATTCATATATAGGCACATCAAATATCTATTATTATTGTCTAATAAACCCATAGCCCATACTTCATAGGTACAATAATTGGTATAATGAGATAATATTTTTTATGTTTTTCATTTCTAAGAATATTTTTTTGCCACTTATTACAAATTTAAAATAAACCATCTGCATACCATTGAATTTATTTATTTTAAGTTTTAATAATATAACTTTACAATATAACTTTTTAAAAACTCGCCAGACAGAAATGACACGATTTGAGATCTGAAGCGCCGGACGGCATTCATCAGTCCATAATATTTCTTGCTATATTTTCTAAAAACTTAAATAAAGTCTATTATCTATTATAAAAAATAATAAAAATAAATAAAAAAAATGATGATAATAATAATAATAATAATAATAATGAATATATTATAATAATTTTTTTTTTTTGATACATATTTATCTATTGTATGCAAAATTTTAGATATTCCTGAATTCTCTATGGTATGACGAGAAAGTACATGAGAGACGAGAGTGAATATGTTGAATATTAGCTTAGTATAAATTGAGCTTGTTAATAATGCATTTATTGATTAATCATTTTTAAAATAAGTTTTAAAGTAATTAAGTTATCTGTAAATTTTTATATATAACTTTTACAAATACAAAGTAACACAACCAAGCAATCAGATTAATAGATAGAAGTAAAATTAATGATATGTCCAACAAAAAATACTGAAAATCATTTAATCCTATGGAGTCACTTTTTAAATGTCCAGCTCCGCCATATTGAATAACATACTCGACCCAGTAAATAGCATGATCAAGGGGTTTCATTGGTTGATCTTTATACAACAGACTCTGTATCATTGCCTTCTCTTTAAACCTAATTTAAAAACAAATATTTTAAGATAATAGTATTAATTAATTTAATTTGTACATACGTTACATTAGATAACACTACTTCGATGGCATTTTCAAAGGATTCTTCAGTAATTTTAAAAAAATTTACTAGTTTACCATAACCTTTTTCCTCGACTATTTTCATGTTAAAATTCTGATCAGCGAAAAAAGGTACTCCAACTATAGGTTTGGCATTACAAACAGTTTCTTCTATGCTATGTAATCCTCCGTGAGTAATAAAAAGTATTACATTTGGATGAGCTATATGTGTACGTTACATAATATAAAAATTAGATAAATAAAATATTATTTTTTTATTTTACTTATAGTGTATTATTGATAATAATATGTCAACATTATTACCTAAAATATCCCTTTGTGGAAACCACGAACCAGTCATGATGTTTTGAGACAGTTTTATATTAACATCTTCGGGTATCCATTTTATTATTACTTTTTGTTTTAATCTTCCAAGGACACTAATAAAAATGTTCAACTTTTCTTTAGGTAAGTCATTTAAATTAATCAGCGTACCAAAACTAAAATATATTACTCCTTGATCTGATTTATCTAAAAATGTTTGAAGATTCTAAAATTATAAACAAAAGTTGTGATTTTTATAAAATATAAAAGTATTGTAAATAAAATATTTAAATAGGTCATAGTACAATTTTTTAAATTTAGATATGATAATATTGATGAGTATAATTAAATGCTTTATTGTTCCCTTATTAGGTCTAATACAAAGTTTGGATTATTAATCTGGAGTCAAAATTAGGCTAAACTGGTTGACAATCCTCAGTATAAATTCTTAAAGTAAATTTTTTCGTTTAAATTTACTTATTTTTAGAGATTTATTTATATTAGTAGCAGATTTTATTTATATTCAGCCTTGTGTGGTTAGACATGAGCTATCTGATATATTATTTATTTATGATCTTAATAATAATATTGAATGCTCTGATTTTAAGTAAGATCGATATTTGTACTCATAATTATTTGATTAAAAATTCAAATTTATTTTTTGTACTATTTAAAAGAAAAAATGTCTATCGATTCAATTTTCTTGAGAGCACTTTCGTTTCAATTTATTGATACTTATACCTAGTTATAACTTGCAAATTACAATTTGCAAGTTATTTTAATATAGTACTTTAACTAAAATGAATTATTGTGAAAATCAAAAATTTAGCTCTTCTTGTGTTTAATTTACGTAAAGAGGTAATTATACCATAATAAATATAATAGGTGTACTGTCATGCGTGTTAAGTAGGTATTAAGTAGGTACCTATATAAAAATATATAAATAGACTAAAAATACTTTTAGAAAAACGAATTTCAAATATAATTCAAATATTTATTTTTATATTTTGTAAATATTAAATACGAAAATATATATAAAATATTAAACCCATGAAGATTTTGTGCATTTAGCAAAGCAATTATGCATATACCTAAAATTTACAAAACCAGAAGAATGACACTGATTATCTATTGCAGAGTTGTATACTTACTTTAGGCAGAGGTTTCGGGTCTTTGATATGCATCCCACCCACTTCAATGACGCCTGGAAGGTATGGTCTAGATATACCAATTGCATTATGAGAGTTGACCAGTGTTAGGGATACATTGTGTAACATATGCTCGAGCGGAGGCCTTGATTCCCAGCCCCTGTACTTGAGGTATGTGTTCATCGTTTTCTTCGTTTTGGGTAAATACAAGTAATTTTCTACATATGATTGCATGATTCCAGTAATGGTGTTCTTTAGACGTTCGACGAAATCCATGTCGCTGGTCGATTGGGTGCATACATCCGGTATGTACGAAAATGTGGAAGGGACGTGTAGCCATTTGCTGATACTAGTCCAGATCATCGCCGGCGCTAAATTAATGACGGGGGCGTTGAATTTGTGACCCATGGTCACAGCATACTCTTGGCCGAACGTTTCGACCATAACCAAATCGAACGAGTTTGAATTTGATTGAACGAATTGTTCCATATTTCTATGCGACATGACCCTTTCCGATAGTTGTATGCTAATGCGCCATTTCGACTGAACCGATGTTACAAAATTCATGCGTACCAAATCCATTACGTTTTTCACTGAAACAAATACCTTTGTTTATATAATAATAATAATAATATGTACATATTATAATATTGTGTTCATGAAGTTTGCGTTGCACGCACTTGTTCGTATAATATATTATATTATTAAAATAGCACAACATAGTTGAACACAATGTACCATCTTAAAATTAAATACGTAACAAAACAGTTATATACCAATGGAACATCATATTTCTATACAGTCTATATCAGGGGTCATGAATAGACATCAAACAAAAGATTTAAATTTATCATAATTATCTTTACCCATACCCATCACTATAGCTATTCATAGGTACACTTTAAGATTATCTATTGTAGGATAAGTGGTGACTCAAATAACACAAATCAAGGTAAAGAGGCAGGGAGCAAAGCCTCCGACTCAACATTTCACAACTTCTTTTATAACATTTTTAAACAAATAAAAACAACAATCAGTAAATTATAGTAAATATTAAAAATTAATAATTATAAATGTATTAGTGCCTACCTAGGACTTAGAAAAATGATTACATTTGAGATTTGCATGCTTTATATTTATTAGATTTATTGCTAAAAATCAAAAATTAAAATTATTTTTTAATTACCTATATATTTTTTTTTAATCCTTATTAAAATATTAAAATTTTTAGATCAAATAATAAAAGCATTTTTGATTTTTTTAATGTATGAAAATCCAAGCCCTAATTATTACCAATACATAAAACATTATTACTCTATTCGCGGAGAATACATTTTTTTTGCCTACTATATAACCGTCTTATACGGCTACTATACGCCTATACATATACACATTACTCATGTTATAATTTTATTATTAAACATATTTACAACTTTACAAGCAATATCACTAAAAACTTCCATGGTATCTAATCACTAATCGTGAATTATAATTTAAGATGTTTAATTAAAATAAGTATTTTAAAATTTTTAAGAATTTTTTCTATCTACAATCGGACAATAATACGTTTATTGTTTAAGCAAAATTATCATCGATGATGATTATAAAATTGTAGCCATTATAAGGCTTTTAGAAGTCATATACATAAAGAAAACTTAGGTTATTTACCCTTTCCCCTTTGTATGGCACTGGCAACAAGTAACAAATTTATTATTATATATTTATATATCTACGATATACATATAAGTAAATTCCATGCAGTAGGTATACTTTAAATGAAAACAATGTCTAGCATGTATAGTACTTATGTAATTATTACTAATTTGTCTAATTATAAATTATAAATTATAATAATGTAAATGTATGTAGCATCAATTGTCCCAGTTCACTAAAGTGACATAAAAATCAATTTAAAAAAATAACAATTAAGTCTATAGGTACTATATGTGAACATTATATTTGGTATTCGCGCGTGCAGAAAGTATATGTCCGGTTGAAATTGATAGCTCAAAGTTTATCTGCCTGTCTCGCGATTTTTCCACTTTATTCCGTTTGATATTACTATTGGCTATCACACACTAGTAAACCACTACTGTTTAATATAAATGTATAAAAGTTTATCGAAATCAATATTTATCTTAATGGCACTGTATAAACTGCAATTATACGTACGGCAGAAAAACACTTGTGTGCGTGTTTATTGGGTTTTCAGTGACTTTTCTACTTTTCTAAAATTTTAGATCATAATTGTTGTATTGTGTACATATACATACACGCAAAAAAAATAATTAAAAACAACATTGTAAAATCATTGTAATAATGAAATTAGCATATAGTACCTATATAATAACATTTTATCAAGTTATTACTAATGAGTAATGACTATAGGTAATGATATTTTTAAAAATATAACATATCTACTAAATATAATCCATATATATTGTAAATTATAATTTATGAATATATAGGTATTTAATGAACATCCACGAACCTCTTGTTGTGTCAATAAATGGTCCTATATCTGTATAGTTGGCAACCGGATGATCTAGAGGGAATGAACTGACTACGGTTACATTGTGCCCTCGGTTTGACAATTCTTCGAACAACGGTTGGAATCCGCGAACATGGCTTTTATCGGTAATGGCATAAAAACTAATATGTTTGCCGCTCTTGTGACGGTGGTTGTGATGTATAAAACCGAACAAAAAACGATAATTGGTAACATTTTATGCGTAAATAATAACAATCGAAAATGCGGTTCAAACACAAAATGATATTCTTTAAATACCAGCGTGTCGATAAATAAATTCCAAAAATTTAGTTAAAATTATTTATATCGATCGAAGTTAACAATTCGACGATTGGGAATAGATTGAATTGATAGGTACAAATGTTAAGACATCGTTACGATTAGGTACTTTTCATCTAACTGATTTGATAACACCATATTATATAGCAAGAGCGAGGACCTTGACGGAATAAATTACGCAACATAATATGCAATTTGCTTGATTTCTTCTTAACTAATATGATATTTTGAATTTTAGATTTGAAGCAATTTTTTTAATCACTTAAGCTTAACTGTCGATTTGGTACTAATAAATTAGTAATAATTTTATAATTATTATTAAATTTAGTAGACTTAATTTTATATAATGCTCTGACTGTTCTGTGATTTCTGAAAGGGATTATCTTAGTCCATTTAAATACCAAAAAAATTTAATTCCTGCAAAATTCTACTTATGTTAAAATATCTCAACTTAGAAATAGTTTTCCTTCTCTGACCCAAGTACAACATGACAAATATGAGTTAAGTACTTTATATAGTGGAGTCAATGTTGTGTTGTTAGTTTTAATATTAGAGTAAGTTATTACTATAATAACTAATAAGTTAAGTTAGAAATATGTAAAATAATGCAACTTTATAATTGTCATAACTTGTTTTAAAATTAAAATATCTGCAATGAAAGGCAGTTATGAGATGCAGTAGATAGTATTCTAATATTTAAGTTTGATAATAATATTAGTTCAATATCCATTATAATATTAAATATCTAAATCTAATAACAATAGATTGCGGTTCTTCTGAACGCAAATTTGATAATATGCTGTGCGTGGATGGTCCGATGGGTGGGTTAGAGATGTTAAACAAATAGTACCCTGGCATTTTCTTAAAATAGGAACCTAATTTAATTGTGCCCAAACATCTAGTTCCAGACTTCCAGCATAATATTCATAGTAAAGATATATTTTTTAAACAATAAACTTATTCGAAACTAGCACGATCATTTATATTTCTCAAATGTCTTTATAGTTATATCTCGTTGTTACTGTGGTTTTTATACGAGTGCATTTTTTATTATGTAATACATTGAATAAGTAGCCATTAAATAATAGTAAAGCTTGAACTTATATTTGTGAAAGATCTAAATTATTACATACTGAACTAAAAAATAATATTTTGAATTATTAAATTTTAAATTTATTAAAAATATTTAAATATGAGTTGCTTATTAATTATTAATTACTCATTTGATTTGCTATATTCACTTCAATATACATAAAAGTATTGAAGTTACTACTTACCTATTATTTTATTTTTTCGTTGTTACTATATATTGTGTGATTATATGATTTAAGAATATTAAAATTATTGATATAATAATTCTGTGCTTGATATTTTAAAAGAAAATTTTTAAATTGGTTAGTATAAGAATGAATGAAATACATAAATAACTGTTGTGAACCCCTGTTTTTAATATTAATTTTTGCTTATGTAGCCGTACGTCGAATTAACAATACATTTATTAATTAAGTAAAATAATAGTTTTGTTGTAAACCGGTTCATCTTAATAAACTTATTCCTCTCAATCGAATTTGTGTTAATCTCTGTCGAATCCAACCTACCAAACTTTCCTATTCCGTCTTTTTTGGAAAGAAACCAACCGACGGGAAGGACGACTTGACGTTTACCGGAAACCAAATGGGTAAGTCATAACATAACCTATAACTACCTAATTCAATTTTATTCGAATAAAATTCATACTTAAATCGGAGATCTAAAAGAAAAATTTAGTAAAATATGTAGGTTTTTTAAATGGTATAATAATTACAAATAATGAAATATTTTTGAATTAGTTATTAAAATATAAACTATACCAATAATATAGTTAACTGGTGGCATTACACACAACTAAAGTGTACCTACTGGCTACTGTATACATATACGAGTACCTAGATAGTCTTATAATATTATAATATTATACTTAGTGGTGAAAAGTTTTAAGTCCTTATGAATATTTTTATTTAAATCGTTCTCTGAAAAATCGGTAGTTTACGGGGAATATTGTAGTGTACTCCAGCGTACAGACGACCTTGTGATGGATTAGGATGTTGGATGTTGAATAAATAATTGTTAAATTGATATAAATGTTCAAATGTGTTGTTTTTATTTAAATGCAATGTACAATTTATACTGGAAAATTAATTAGAGTTAGAGTCTCTAACAATTCAATTATTCTAAGGTTAGGTTTTTCTAGGTAATTCTTAGTCCACAGAGCATTATGATTTTTAACTCGTAAATATTCTAAGTCTAAATAATTAAATTGGTCGAAATTATTCAAAGTCAATTTAATTCAAAAAATAGACTAGCATGAAGGTGCTTGTTATAGCTCGGGAATATTATGTCTAAATTAGAGCTGTTTTAGGATTTCTTATATATGGGATACTTCTCCTATCTGATACGTCTCTTCGGTAAGAGTCGCCGCGCTCCTACGCTTTGCACATGCAGATAATCAAACGGACGCGGTTAACCCACACATTATCACAATTTTTAGTATTTTTTATTATTATTTTATAATATAAAATAATATAATATAATATAATATAATATAATTATAACATAATATAATCATAGACATATTAATAAATGGACTGATCATAGAAAGAGAGGTTTGTATATCAATATTGTTAGAACTTAGAAAGAGATAGCGTCCATTCTATGTGAAAAATTTTTAATATTTTAATTTTTAACTTAAAATGGTTCTTTAGTGTGTAATTAAAACCTGCAAATAAAAGTTTTCAAGAAAAATAAAACAATGTTATATTATTTTATATTATCACACATAGATAAATTAATAAAGTTATGTTAATAAATTAATATGTCTATGCGTCATTACCTCCAAATTTTGCTTATTATTCCATGATATCTAATTTTTTTCTCTTATGATTTTCTTAAACTATACTCTATCTCTTTCATATACAAGTCTTTGATCTCTTTCTAACAATGTCGGTCTCACGGTGATAAAGGCGTGGTGTGTGGGAGGCGCATATCTATGAATATAATATATCTCTACACTCTACAATATAATATTGCGACAATTCAGTTTAATAGTTCCAAGATGATTAGGTACTTTTTTTTAGCCCCTGCCAATCTGTCCTCATGTTTTCTCATACCTCAATTTATCTATTATGCATTTCTCAGAAATCGCTGATCGTTCGAGGCCACTTTCTGTTATTGATGTTTGAGAAATATATAGTGTATTGTGTCAAAAATATGTGATTTCCCTTACTCTAGTGATTCATTCAAAGTTAATAATAGTAAAATAGAATATTTATCGTCAAGTGCATAGCACTATCCAATGTTTAATTTCAAACGTTCATAAAAATTAGTGTGACTTTCGGGTAAACTTTTTTTTTGTGAAAGGTAGAACTTATGGAGAATCTTGTGTTAAATTTTAAACTCTTAGATTTAAACAGAATTTTTTTATGAATTTTTAAATAAAAAAATTGCATATTTTTGTGATTTTGCCAAATTTTTAACTTTAGCCCTTTCAGAC
>JACXSJ010003665.1:0-20717 GCA_014851325.1 Pentalonia nigronervosa | reverse complement strand
AATCAGTCGTGTCGAATAATTCGTGAACACATAATATTTACTTTTAAATAACCTTACGTTAAATTATTACCAGTGAAAAATGGAGTGTATGCTCAGTGAAAAACAAAAAGAAATCAGAATTATTGAAGGGTTCAAATTTCGATTTCATAAAATGTTGCAAGGCGAGGTTCAACGGTGGACATGTTGTAAAAACTCGTGTGTTTTTTTTTAAATTAACCTCTAATGATGTTTTGTCAGATATCTACAATGAACATAATCATGATAAGTGTGACGAACAAGTACTTACTAGACAGAAAATTAGTAACGCTGTTAAAAGAAAAGCTGTGGATGATATTTCTGCTCGGCCATCGAAAATTTTACATAACGAGTTTAAAAATGGTGACATTTCAACTCTCACAACAAACGACGTTACTTTAATCAAACAGAATATTCACTATGCTCGTTCATTTCTTCATCCAAAATTACCGAAAAGTATACACGAAACTTAAAATGCATTGAAATCGATGAATATTATGACAAATAAAGACGAAAACTTTATATTTTTGAATGATTTCGAAAATTCGATATTAGGTTTTTGAACAAAAATAAATTTAGATGTTTTGTATGATGTAAAGGATATATATATTGACGGGACGTTTAAGAGTTGTCCTAAATTTTTTACTCAGATTTTTACGATTCACGGTTTCTATAAAGATTCATATATTCCTCTTGTGTTTTTGCTGTTGCCCACAAAAGAGTCGAATATTTATGCTAAAGCATTTCAACATTATAATATTATTAATTATTGTAGATCGCTAAGCTTAACATTTCACCCTTCAGAAATGTATGTTGATTTTGAAAATGGAATCCACAACACAATCAAACAAGTCTGGACCGATGTTCGAATTAAAGGGTGTCGATTCCATTTGGGTCAAAACTGGTGGCGTGCAATACAGAGGTTAGGTCTGTCTAAAGAATACAAGTCTGATTCGGAAAAAAAGAATATCTAAAGTATTTTTTCGGATTACCATTTTTAAATGAAACTGACGTAATTCAATGTTTCACGGAAGATTTGATGGCAATAAAACCGTGTGATGACGAAAAAATTGATAATTTCACTGATTACATTTTAAATAATTATATTGACAATGATGTTGCACAGTTTCCCCCCAATGTTTGGAGTGATTTTTCAGCGACAAGAAATCGAACCAGTAATAGTTGTGAAAGTTTTCACTCAAAATTAAATGCTTTTTTTCATTCGGGGCATCCAAATATTTTTATTCTTGTTGACACTCTTTTGGGAATATAGTCTGATACATATATTAATTTAAGAAGTAAAGCTATAAGACCATGCAAATCAACATTAGAAAATGAAAAATTTTTACGGGAGCAGACAAATAAATACACAAATAAACAAATTTGCAGATTTGATTTTTTAAAATCTGTATCATTTAAATTTTTACCAGCCAGTTTATAATTATTAACATTATTTTATGATACATAACTATTATTATTTAAAAAAAAATTGTTTTAACCAAACAATATCGGTCGGACTCAACTCCGATAACCCAAAAATATTTGCGGGACTCAATTCAATATTTGGGACTCAATTCAACGTCAGCCTTATAAACATAATGCAATAGTCATGCATTTTGTCTTTACACGTTAAGTCACCAGTAAGTAGTCACAAAATGTTAGTGAGCGTTATTGTATGTCAATGCGGCGTAAACACCGCGGCACGACTAAAATTGTTGTTCATCGATAAAGTGAAGACGCTATAATGTAAGTAACACATTCTACATAAAATTCATGTATTTTTCATGTTATCAATATAACATTTACAAATTATAAATATTATATAATGTAATATAATATTTTGTAATAATGCAAATGGAAAATACACAAATTACCTAAAAAATATTATGTTTTTGTAATTTTTTTATTATTTTTTGTTCTTATGTTTTATTTCAGGGCGTATAACTGCAATTCTGAAGAAATCAATCGTCTCCTTGATCTTTCTGATGAGGATGTAGATTATTATTTTATTAATGACCCGGATTACGAGCATGAATATATTGAAAAAAATTATGATAGTAGTGACTCGGACGTTACAATGGAAAGCGACGATGATTCAGTTGAAAACGAAGATGAGAATAATCTCAGATTTTTCATAGCTAAGGATGGGGAAACTTTATGGTCAAATAACGTTGTATCTACACGTTCAAAAATAAAATCTAAGAATATTGTGAAAATATTTCCTAGCCCAAAAGTAATTGTTCGGCAGTGTAAAACGCCACTTGAGTGTTTTCTTCAAATAATAACATCTGAAATGATTACTAATAAAGTGAAATATACAAACATATTCATAATCAAAAAGTTGTCTGAAAATCAACCATCTAGGGAAAGAGATTACAAATTAACAAATCAAGCAGAAATAATGGCACTTTTAGGTGCTCTCTTTTTGATTACAGTAAAAAAAGGAAATCGCTCCAATGCTTCAGAATTTTGAACTAAAAATGGGACAGGACTTATGATTTTGCGAGCTAGTTTCAGTCTTCATAGGTTTTATTTTTTGATGAGATCTCTTCGTTTTGATGGTATAAATTCGAGAAATCAACGTTTGCAGTTCGATAAATTAGCACCTATACGTGAATTCCATACACAGTTTGTAAAAAACTGCCAAAATATCTATAGTGTTGGCGAATTTGTGACTATTGATGAAATGATTGTTTCTTTTCGTGGACGATGTGGTTTGATACAATATATGCTCAAAAACCTGCTAAATACGGTCTTAAAATATATGCGCTTTGCGACGCCCGAACTTTTTATACATTCAATTTAGATATTCACTGTAGTAAGCAAAAGGATGGGCCTTAAATGACTTCTAATAAGCCTTTTGATATTTGTAAAAGAATGACTAATCCAATAATTAATTCTCATCGCAATCTGACAACTGACAACTATTTTAGTAGTTATGAGTTAGGTGAGTACTTATTAGGCGCAGGACTCCGTTCTTAGGAACACTAAAACGGAATAAAAGAGAAGTACCTCCAGAATTTATTCTTGACAAATTCGCATGCCTGGAACAAGTAAAACTTGATGCCAATATGATAAAACCCTAGTTTCTTATGTCACGAAAAAGAAAAAAGTAGTTTTATTGTTATCTACTATGCACGACTCTATCGAACTTGATAAAAATACTCAAAAACCCGTTCAAATTGTTGATTATAATTCTACGAAAGGAGGGTATATACATTTGATGTGTTCAACATATACTACAGCTAGGAAAACTAAAAGGAGGCCAGTTATAATTTTTTTTCGAGAACTTGACATAGCTTGGATAAATTCAATAAAAATTTTTCTTACGAATAACCCAGAAAAAATTTACTACAGAATACAATATCTTTTTGAATTATCAATGCAATTGATGGAGGAAAACTTGAAAAAAAGATCCAAATTTAGAAATTTACCAAAAAATGTGGATATTTTTCTTTCCAAATACAGAAATAATTCAGTTTCTGAAGCTGCTCCGTGGAAAGTTCGACCGATTTGCTATATTTGTGGGCCACATAAAAATAATAAAACTGGTGTAGTATGTAATAATTGCAAAAAACATGTCTGCAAGCACCACAGTGTACGGCAAGTAAAATGCAATGCGTGTGATAAAGACTACAATGAAATCGAAGAAGATGAAGAAGTACAGTTACTTAATTTAAAAACAAATTTTATATAAGTTTTTATTTAATAATACATTGATATAACGTTTAAAAATACATTTTTTAAGTAGAATTAAATTTTTTTTAATATGCACAATATTATGTTAAAATAAAGTTATTTGATAAATTTAATTGTTTGTAAATTATTCCTTACGTGTATTATATAAAATATAAGATAACAGTTCTAAAAATCTACACTAAAAATAAAGAAATAAAATAGCCGTGTTAACTCCGCGGCGCGACTGCCAACGGAATTCTCATAGGCGCGACCTCTAGGACAGCGGTTCTCAACCTGTGGTACGCAGAGAGCTCATAGGTGTTACGCGAAGAAAATCTTCCTTTATAAAAAAAATTGGAACGATTTATTATTAACGTTAAATATTATTTGGTTTATTTAATGTTTATTTGATGGTGTGGAGTTCGTTTGTAATCGTAGCAATTAAGATAACGATATTGTTTTTAACATAATATAAATCGATAAACCTTATGGGATAAGCCCGACAAAGCGTATTCTTATTTCACAATAATGTGTTTTTACCTTATTTAAGTGAGTTCCTTCGGTTTATTCACGAGTGTGTTACGCGTTGTTTGCATCAAGTATATTTTGTATTAAAATTTTAAATTTTCATGTAGTTTTTTCGTACTTTTTTATATAAAATTAAGTAAAATGAAAAGATTTTTAGAAAGCGTAAGCTCGAATACTAAAAAATAGAAAACACAGGCGAATCGCAAATATAACGATAGTTACTTACAATTTGGATTCGTTGTAAAATTTGGTTCTGAAAATTCTACTCCGTTACCTCAATGTGTAATTTGTCAAGAAACACTTTCGAATCAAAGCATGAAACCATCGCTACTTAAGCGCCACCAATTATCGAAGCATCCAGAAACAGAAAATAAACCTATTGAATTTTTTCAGAGAAAAGTTACTACTTTCCGAAAGGAATTGAAATGTATATCTAGTTTTACAAACTTTAACGAAAATATCATTAAAGCATCTTATTTAGTGAGTTTAATTATTGCTAAGGATGGAAAATCACACAGAATTGGGGAAACACTATAGTGTTGCCAACAGCAAAAGAAATCGTGCGATGTGTTCTTGGAGACAAGGCTGCAAAGAAGATAGAAAAAGTGTCACTTTCAAACGATACTATCAAAAGAAGAATTGATGACATGTCGTCAAATATAAAAAAAAATTATTGCTTTATTTGAAAGATTGTGATTTCTTTGCTCTACAAATTGACGAGAGTACTGATATTGCTAACATGGCTCAATTAATGGTATTTATACGTTTCGATCGCAATGATGAAATTATTGAAGAGTTTTTGTTTTATAAGCCTTTACAAACACACACAACATCTGAAATTATTTTTACAACCAATAATGAATATTTGATTAAAATAAACCTGCCGTGGAGTAAATGTGTGGGTTTTTTTTTCTGATGTCGCAAAGGCAATGACTGGAAGGCTGAGTGGAGTTGCAACAAAAATAAAAAAAATTGCCCCATTATGTAAAACTATGCATTACATGATTGACCGGCAATCATTAGCATCTAAAAACATGACTAGAAGTTTAAAATCAGCTCTTGATAGTGCTGTAAAAATCGTAAATCTAATCAAAGCCAGACCTTTCAATTCAAGACTATTCGCAGTATTGTGTAACTAAATGGGCAGTACTCATAAATCCCTTCTTCTCCACACAGAGGTAAGGTGGCTTTCACGAGGAAAAGTCCTCACCAGGCTATTCGAGCTAAGGTAAGAAATTTTATTATTTCTGACTGATATTGATGAAGAAAAGTCCAAATTGTTTTGTGATGACGAATGACTGTCAAGACTAGCTTACATGGCTGACATATTTGACCGTTTAAATATTTTAAATTTAAGTTTGCAAGGATCAAACACAAACATATTTTATGCCAGTGATAAAGTTAATGCATTTGTGAGAAAGTTGGATTTATTTATTTCGCAAGTATCTAATTATGATCTTTCAGCATTCAAGACACTAAACACATTTTGGAAAAATATGGAATTCAAATTCGAATCCTAATTCAAATATAATTACAGACATTTCGGAACACCTACAATTACTAAAATCTAATATTTTACGATATTTTCCAGAGGATAACTTAGGAATGAAATGGATCATAAACCCTTTTCAAGATTATATTAAAAACATTCCAGATAGTATTTTAGCAAAAGAATTATTTATTGACTTAACCAGTGACTCTACCCTAAAAACCGTTTTCAAAACTAAAAATATCACTAATTTTTGGCTGGACGTGAAACAAGAATACTCGGCATTGTCCACACAAGCTTTATAGTTTCTAATTCCTTTTGTATCAACATATCTGTGCGAAATTACATTTTCTCACTTATTGTACACAAAATATAAATATAGAAGCAGATTCAACGTAAAAAAAATGGTTGAAGACTTTAAGTTACCAATTTGGAGCCCGATATTGACGTCATTGTCGTTCAAAACATCAATCGTCTCATTGAAGTAAAAAGTAAACCATAATAATTATAATAATTTTACTTATTTAATTTTTTTTCTTTCTGTGCATTAAATACTCGATTAAATACTTTATTATATATATATATATTTATTTTATATTATCTCATTTTGTAATGCTTAATGAAATAAAATTCTATACGTATAACATAAACGTATACATTATTAATAAGCAAAAAAAAGCAAAAAATGATCAGGTGGTACGTAAAAATTTTCAAATTGTGTAGGTGGTACGCGACTATAAAAAGATTGAGAACTGCTGCTCTAAGAGGTTAATAAAATAAATAATTATCGTTGTACACTAAATATTGTTGGCATAATCCTAACACGGCAATACATTATAGTGTACATTTGTTTAAAACACATGATTTATTATATTTAATGTTACTTTGTAGTGGAGTATGCACTAATATTAATAACTGTCTTTGTTGACATGCATAATTCATTATTATGCACAACTACGAAAAAATTAAACCAAGGTATTTGTAGTTGTAAACACTTCTCTTAAATCCATGAAATTACCAATTATATAATGTAATGTATTAAATTATTTTTAGTTAAAATGTTCGAAATTATTATAAATAATTATACGCAACCACACGAGGTAGCCTTTCGTAATTGGAGTACCGGAGCAACGAGACACGGAACGCAAACCGCTATAAATTGTAGCGACCGTTATGCTGGGTTTACACGTGCACGTTTGTTGTTGCGCAAGTTGCAACTGGCGCGCCACCAAAACTAAGCATGCACGTGTAAACATGTACTGGCGTGCAAGTGAAATGATTGCATGCATAGAAAAATAAAGTAAGATGATTCCAACTTTTGGTCGCGCCAGTGACTATTTTAATTTCAGTCTTATAATAATATTTACCTTGTTTGCTTTGTCGTATCACTCGTATATATTCCAAATGTCAAAAATGCCAAAAAAATGGAACGGAGAATTAATTATAAAATTTTTCGAACTATACGAAAAACATCCGTGCTTATGGGATGTATTTTCAAAAACTTATAAAGATAGGATTGCCCGGGAAGATGAGTATAGGGAAATTTGAACTGCAATGAACATAGAGGGATTTGAATCCGTGGAAGTGAAGGCAAAAATAAGATCTTAAAGGAATGCTTGTACTCTGGAATTGGCTAAAATTCAAAAAAGCAATAACACAAGTTGTCTTCACAATACTATCTGCCTTTTCAGGAGACAATGCAACTGGTTTTTAAAATACTCTAAATCTTGAAACAAGAATACCAAATGCATTTTCGACGATGCGTCTAGCACGTGATAGTCTATAATTGAACACTCTTTCTTTTATTGTCAATGGACCGTGATGAGAATAGGGCTTCAATAGATACTCCTTAAGTGGGAATGCGTCATCTGCTATAAAAACTGTATTAAGTGGCATATTTAATAAATTATTTTCTATGGCATTCTTCAAACTAGATTTTGCAAAAACACCCCCATCAGATGCCATTCCATTAGATCCAACATCTATATATTTGAAACAATATTGATCATCAACAAGTGCAAACAAAATAATGCTAAATGAGCCTTTATAATTGTAAAAGTTCGATCCTGAATGAAACGGGGCTCTTAAAACTACATGTTTGCCATCCAGGGCTCCACGACAACCAGGAAAATTCCATCTAATTGAAAATCCTTTTTTTATATCATCCCATTCTCTTTAGGTATTTGGAATCTACAAAAAAATTTAATATAAAATGGTAATATAATAAGTATAATGTTCATTAATATTATGAATATTTTATTTAGATAATTATTATTATTATTAATTAATTATTATTATATAGTAAATATTAATTTTTAATTTTCTTTATTCAGGGACAAAGCAATTCTTTGAATGACAATGATTATGCAAAAGAAATGGAGTTCGGAAATGAGTCGAATAGTATGGATGAAACGATCAATTTTTCTTCTCCAGTTCATACTCAAAATAATAAGCGATTAACTCCAAAATTAAACATTGCACCAAAAAAATCAAAAACTGTTAATAAATCTGATATGACCAGCACAGAACGTGCTATTCAAGATCTTCGAGAAATATCGAGCAAGTTGGACGAAAAACCAGAAGAAAATGAATTTGACTTTTTTGGAAAAACTATCGCATGTATTTTAAAAAAACTACCAGAAACATTAGCTGTAGAATCGATGGCACATATTCAATCATACTTGGCTCAACAACGCTTAAAAGGCACAGTTAATTTAAAAATAAAATACCTGTCAAATTGTAAAATCGGACAGGTTAGGCTGATTCATTGGTTTTAGGTAGCCCGAGCATGTCGGTGTTCCACAGAAGACCCTGGTCCGACGACGGCTCACCGGCGTCGCTCCAGTTCCACCGTCGCCCGTAAGTAGAGCTCAGCGCTAAGGCGCGAACGATCGAAGGTAGGCGCAAGCCAACCAAAACCTAGAGTCTTTCAGTGCATCACCATAGTCAACAGGCCATTTCATAAGGTTAGTGTCAGGGAATATTTACGTGTTATATACCAAAAGATTCGTCTTTTCGAGACGAATCCAACGGTGTAACGAACGCGTAAGAGCACAGAGAGCGTTTTTCGTTTGTCGCCAGCGTAAACACGTGTTTACGCTCGATTAACGAAAACTTTTCGCGTTTTATCGGGTTAGGCACCGAATTTTGTGTTGGTCGAAACACCGTTAGAATCGTGCTGACCTAGCACAGATTCAGGTGCAAGTCGCATGAATGTTCGTTAAGTTGTAGCAAAGTTCACGAGTTTGACTTTGGCGGTGTATTGCGGGTCGTGTGTTGTGGATACAACAACGCGACCAAGATAGTCGGATAGTCTTTTTAAAGACAATTCGATCCTTACGTCGCATGGGCCTATTGCAGCACTTTCAGAGGCGTAAAAGCTCGTCAAAGTTCCGGGTGTGCGAGTACGCCAGTAGATCGTTCGCGTGTGGGAAGTGACGCATCATCGCGGGTGTTGTACGTGCGGCAAGGCGAGTTTATTTTCGTGCGCGTGCGTGCGGCTGATACAGCCACTGTCTACCAGCAGCGCTCTCGTCACGGCGGGAGCGCTCACGTCGGTTGATTCCGATTCCGACCGTTGCCAACCGGTAGCGCGCTCGGATCGGACGGCGATCGCCTGATCGGTCCATGTACATGCGCGTACGTGAGTGGCGCATAATATTTTCCGCGAACAGACCGATGTCGTTTTAGAGTCGGTCTTTATAAGCCTAGGGGCGAATTCTGTTACGGCGAAGTCAGCCCTAAGGTAAGGTGATAGGCACCATATTTAAGTAGCATAGTTTCAGCACTCTACGTGCTGTCTCTATAAGAGGTAGGCTTGATATCTTTAAGGGTAGCATAGCCTTAGCGGCGTGAGTACACGGGCGACTATAGCCCAGACGGAAAAGTCGTTGCGGTTAGAGTAGGTAGGCTATTATTTCAGGATGGACGCCATGTCTTCGGACATGGAGCTCGAAGTGAATTCGGTGGAGAGGGAATGTCTAGTGGCGGCGAGGATGGGAGACACTGCCCCAGTCGACCTCGTGGAGGTGGCCACCGGTAGCGTTTCAAAGCGGAGGAGAGTGAAGGCGGAGGTGACGAAGGGCACTGTTGCACTCAACTGTGGGACACCGTCGGCCCGCTCCAAACTTTTCCGGAAAGGGCCAGAGAGATCAGGAGAGATCTCGATCTTTTGTTAAACATGAAGAAGGAGAAAAAGAAGTTGTCGGCCGGCATTTATCGCCAAATCATGGAGATAAGGTCAAGGTACAAGTGTTTATTGGACGAGACTTTCCGCCAGAATGTTATTCTGGAGGGGAAAATTGTTGAGATAAGCTCCTCCAAAGTGCCCCCGGTTGAGTGCGTGAAGGTAGTGGCGAATGAGAAAAAAGTAGGGTAGGAAAAGTAAAAGGTTAAAGAAGGGAAGAAAGGATTAATTAAAGAGGTTAAGAAGGAAACGGCAAAAAAAGCAGAAAGGAAGGAAAAGGCAGATAAGGACACCAAGAAGGTACTCACATCGGGTGCTTTTGTTGAGGTCCTTAGAAAAAGGTGAGATACAGAAGAAATAGGGAAGCGAGAAAGACACAGGAAGCGCTGGCTGCGGTCACCGCTAAGACCAAAACGGCCAAGGCCATCGAAAAGGTGAAGGCGAGGGCTCCGGCCTGATCCTTCATCGTCTCGGTGGGTGAGGCCGTCGCTGGGGAGGCCAAGAGGCAACTCTGGGCCGATCTGGTGAAGGGTGTGGCGGTGCCCAAGGTGAGCAACTCTGCGAAATTGGCGAGGGCAGACCTGGTGGTCAAACCTGCCGACGAGACCACTTACATGGCGTTGAAAAGCATAGAGGCCGCATGTAAGGGTGTGAGGGAGGAGGTGGCCAGGTGGCCAACCGTCCTCATATATGATGTAGATAGGTCCTTGGCGAAGGACAAGCTTGCGGGTCAGATCTTGGATTAGAACCCGGAGCTTGGGTTGGACAAAGAGGCCGTGGTCTCCCTCTTCATGAAGGGGCCCAAGACGGGAGAGCTTGTGTGGTGGGTCTACTCCGTCAGACTGAGCGCCTTCAAGGCTCTGATAGGCAAGGCCCTATTCATCGGCCTTATAAGGTGCAGGGTGAAGGAGTACGTTGACGTGGTCAGGTGCTTTAAGTGCCAGCACTTTGATCATAGGGCTTCGAAGTGTCTTCAAACGGTGGACATCTACGGGCGCTGCGCAGTCAAGGGCCATAGAGCCAACGACTGCAAGAGCGTGCCGGTTAGGTTAGGTGCAAATGCACCTCAAGATGTTACGGATCCAGGTATGCTTTTACTTTTAGAGAAGGTTTATGTATCTAGACATATAAAACAGTAATAAAAATCATCATATATATATGAAGGGTACAGGGGAAAAACGGTAATAGTCCATTTTTGTATATTGTTCAGGAGAGCAAAAACAAAGTTTATAGACTTCTACGCATCTAATTATTAAACAAAAAATATGCTTTGTGAACTATTATTTTATTAAAATGTATTAACATTGAAAAGTTATTGAAATAAATTGAAAATTTTAATGATTATTTTTGAAAAAAAATATCAAAATAAAAAGCATGGACTTTAATCTTTTTTACCGGTAAATCTGGTTTATTGTTAATAAAATAAAATACACATTTTCAAGTGATACAAAAACGTCATTAAATTATTTGAACAATTTTTTTTTTTTTAATCTTCAGCTTCATCCAAAGGAATGTTATCGATATACTCGTCTTCACTGTTTTGAATATCTTCATCTGTCTTCAGATTTTCATAGAACTTGCGTGATTCTTCTTTCATTAAAAATTGTTTTAAATGAAGTAAATCTTTATGCTTCGATTTTTTATGGCAAGTCTCCCCTCATATATTGGTTTCAAGGCATTGGTTTCAATGTTTCCTCTTGTGGTATTTTGACGTGTCTTTTTTCCTCGTTTGTTCTCTTTTGGGATTATCATAGTGCTAGCAAACATTCCACTGTAATTATCTTTGTAGAAAACAAGTGCACGGGAATCTTTACGAAATTCAATCACTCTGATAGTTCTTGTTTTGAGGTTACTTTTTTTGGAATAGTATGATTGCAAGTGCTCCGTCCAATTTTGGAATATTATATCTTTTTCACAATCAATTACAACGAAGGGCGACGGTTTCATTCGACTAGTTAACAAAACCTTTCGCCAGTCATTTGGTGTTTCGGTGTAGGAGTTACAATTTACCAAGCTCATATTTCTGTCACACTCCAAGTAAGAGTGGCCTCGAATCGGAAAAACCATTTTCACAAAATCAAAACGATCTTTTTGAGTAACAAGATAATGTAAAAATCTGAAAACTGTAATGTTTTTATTTTGTCCTGCGCAAGCATCGCAGAATATAATTAACTGACGAACTTGTGCCGGAAGAATTTCGTATATAAAATTATGCAGTATGGAGCAAACGTCATCTGCCCCTTTTTTCGCGACAGATTCGTTGTATGTGTAAAATATTGACTCGCCGCTCGAAAGAATATGTACATTAAATGTAATAAAGTTTAATTGTCGTCTATAGTACACATCGTTGGTAGTTATATTAGGAGTGGGTAAGTTTTTTTGATAATCAATACTAATAGCTTCAAGTGTATCAGTGCGCATTGACTTATTCCTATAACTTCTTTTTACTTTGTAAAATTGTTCAGCTTTTCTTAAATGTACATTTTTTTCCAAAATTTTTTTATTTAACTCTTTTTCGATTTCAGTATGTGCAAGTGGTGCTGACGAAGGGGTTGCATTTTTAAGTTTTTCCGTAAGAGTGGCAATTTCAGCCTTTTGAGAATCACATACACTGCATGTATCCTTACGAGGATAACCGAAACTAATATTAAATTTTGTTTCAAATATGTTACGAAATGATTCATATGAAATTTTGTACTCAGGTTTTTGGTTTTCAAACATCGAGTGCAATTTTTTTATGTTTAGAGTCTCAGGTAAATATGTTTTTTTTTGAATCTTTTAAAGAATAGTGAGACTTGCGACCTTTCAATGATTTTAGAAAATTATCTACTTCGTTAAGAATTTCATATGAAAGTTTTCTGGGACGATTTTTATGTTTTCCCCTTTTATCTATGGGTATGTTTCCCGTGGTTGATAATGATTCCCTAAGAGTTTGCAGAAATACCATGGAAAGACATAAATGCTTTTATGCAGACAGGAGTGTCTTTTAACTTGTTATCGCAAAAAACACGCACACGGTAGACATAATTAACCAAATTGTACTGAGCTTTGTCGTCACTAAGTCAACTGCGCCTCCTCGTAATAGGTAATACTGTAATAAGTCCGCAAAGGTACTTACTCTGGTCATTGTAGTTCCCTAGACTGTTAAACTCTCTAATGATACGCTTCTTTTCTTCATCAGAAATATTTTCGAAACAACGATAACGTTTACACTTGCAGTCGAGTCCTAACTCATGTGTAGTAGCACGCAATTTTTTCAAAACATCCCGTTCTCTGCCCATTTTAACTCTTTTCTTAGATGGCCGTTGCTCACTGTTAATTTCATCATCAAAGTCACTGAATTCAGTATTCATTATGAATGATTGAAAAATATACATAAGAACTAACTTCCGATTACAACGAGAACAGCAGAAATAATGACGAAAATGTAAAAACTATTATCGTATTTTGTATATTATACGAAACGCGTCATTGGGAAATACATAGTACAATATTATAAATAACCAAATGATCAAGATAACGTATTCTGTATTATTATTGTAGTAGGTACAACAGAAAGGGAAAAGATAAATAAATATTTTGCAGTTGGACTTCAAACAGTCTCCACAACCGCACGGACTACAATCTTTATTCACCAGTATATCTAATCTTTTCCATTTAATAACAGCGGACTGAAAGATTTTTCCACTTAAATGATTTCAAAAGTCAAAATTACTCCTAGTCAGCCATCGAATGACACTATAAAATAAAAATCGATATAATTGGACTATTACCGTTTTTCCCCTGTACCCTTCATATATATATATATATATATATATAATTTTAATATAGAAAAAAATCATTATCGATCAGAATGTTGGTCTACATCTATGACAAATATATTTAACTGTATATAATTATTTTTAGTTGTAAAAGATCTTGAAATATCGAAAATGGACTTAATAAATTGTAGTATCTGCAGCTGCAAATTTAAGAATAGTAATTTAGCGAACCATATGAAAACCATTCACTTGAATGTAATGGAGAAGCCTAATAAAGAAAATGTAACAGATACAGGTATGCATACAAATTCATTTAAAACATTGTAGTACAAAATTGAGTGGATTATGATGTATTTCTCTGTACATTTACTTAGGATTACCTCAGTAATATAGTTAATTTAATTAATCATTATTTATTTTAGTTGTAAATGAACCGTCTACGAACCATACAGATGTAAATAAATCCAGCGAATTTTCTGATATGTCTAAAGAGGAAAGTGAACCCCAAGATCAGATCCAGGTATGCATACAAATTCATTTAAAACATTGTAGTACAAAATTTAAGTTGATTATGATTTATTTTCCTGTACTTAGAGATTACCTTATTAATCCTGAGAGAAGGTGTATATTCTATCTCAGAAAGAAAGACAATATACAATAATTTAATAATTCTTTTTTCAGCAATACACACATCCCTAAATTGTAAAGATGTAAAGGAATTGTGGCTACTGCATCAATCAAATGGGAACATTGTGGGGAATCCATTTGGTGTGCAAAAACTATCAAACCAATAAGGCCTGCCGTTAAATAAAGAAAATAAATAAAAATATAATAAATATATGAATATTATTAATGTTTATTTTTCATAAAAAATAAATATAACACATAATTATGTAGTTCAGTTGAAAAATAAAACTTTAAGTATACCTGGGATAAAATGAAGATTTATTTTTTGTTTTAGATTCTGTAGGTGTGTCTATGACAGATGCAAATTCTTAGTTGATGATGTGTATTAAACTGTTTTTTTTTTTTATATAGTTGTCAATTTGGGAAATATTTAGTTTGTAATTGTGAAGATGAAGACGGAAATCATTTGTGAAGGAATTTAAGTTGGTTTGAAGATAATCTTGAAGAATTGTAAATAAATGTTGAGATAGAAGAAAAGTCTGTTTTTTTAAAATGGAAATGTCGAAATTGATTTTATGGAAATCATAGATTCGGTAATCATTATTAAATACAGGAATAGGTATATTAATAAGAGTTTTGAATTTTAAAAATATATTTAGATTTAAATAATAATGTTTAGGGGAATAAAGAGAGGTCCGGAAATAATTAATAATTTTTTTTTTTTTATTAAAAGCTGTGAATATGATATATTAAAATTTATTTTTATTATTTTAGAAAAAATGGTGACATGTTTTATCAAACATTTCATCTGCAAATTTTTAAAATTATAATTATTTTTATTATTATAATTAATTTTGTATATATTTAATTTAAGAGGACGTGATACCCTATGTGTTGTTTCCGTCTTACAAGTACATAACATACCAAATTTACTATTTTATGCATTCTTTAAACGGAGACAACATATACGGGTATCACGTCCTCTTAATCAATGTAAATAACTTACAGTTAAATCGTTATCATATTTATTTTCCTCTAAATACAGCTTCAAATACAGCAATAATTATTACTTCACAAATTGTGAAATTTTGAATTTCTTCTTTTACAATTTTTTTTTTAAAACTATTACCAACATCAATATAAATAGAGTTAAATTGAACTACATCCTTTCTGTATTTTATAATGTATAATGTATTATTATAATGTATAATAAGGCCCCAGGAGAAAGCAATGTAGTAGCAGAATTATTAAAAAATTGTGGAGAAACTCTGAAATACGAAATATGGAAAATGATCAATCTTATTTGGGAAAAAGAAATAATTCCTGTAGAGTGGAATATATCGATATTATGCCCAGTGTTTAAAAAAGGAGACATACTGGACACAAAAAACCATAGAGGAATTTCTTTATTAGGTACATGCTATAAGGTATTATCAATAATTCTCTTAGAACGGATAACTCCATACGCTGATGAGATTATAGGACGGTACCAATGTGAATTTAGAAAAAGAAGGTCAACTACAGATCAAATATTTATCCTGAGCAAGTAATAGAGAAACATTATGATTTTGACAAAGACCTATACATGGTATTCATCGACTATAAACAGGCGTACGATAGTATAAATAGGGAAGAGTTATGGAACACATTGACCTACTTCAGTATACCGAAAAAATATGTTAATATGATAAAACTGTGCAATAATAAAACAGAATGCAAAGTAAAATTCCTGGGAGAATTATCATCAGCCTTTGAAGTAAAATCGGGCTTACGGAAAAGGGATGCCTTATCCCCAACCTTATTCAATTTAGGTCTTGAAAAGGTGATTAGTGAAATAAATTATAGTCATCAAGTTGAGGTGGTAAATAAAGAAATAATATTGGCGTATGCAGATGACATTGCAATTTTAGGAAACTCAAGACACGATATCACCCAGATAATGTCTAACCTTGTGACGGCCAGTAAATGAATGGGACTTTGTATTAACGAAGAAAAAACAAAATTTATTGTACTTTCCAGGAGAAGAGATGATCAGCCTAATCTAGAAGTAGATAATCTCATATTTGAAAGTGTAGAAAGTTTTAAGTATCTAGGTGTGAACATAAACAATAAAAATAACATGTATCAGGAAATAGTTGAACGATAGCAAGTAGAAACCGATGCTACCATAGGATTCAAAAGTGATTGAAATCTAAATTGTTGTCGAGAAGGTCGAAAACACTGCTCTATATCAATTATCTGAGACCAATAGTGACTTACGTATGTGAGACTTGGTCTACGACGAAAGGTGATAACAAAAAACTGACAATATTTGAAAGAAAGAATTTTAGAAAAATGTTTGACCTGGTGTATAATCTCGATCTAGGAACATTCGAAAGGCGGAAAAACGAAAATTTGTACCAATTGTATAGAAAACCAATGATATTAACGTATATAAGAATTAAGAGAATGGAGTAGTTTGGACATATTTGGAGATCTGAAGTTGATATACTAAAAAAGGTCACAACCGCAACGATACAGAAAAAACGTCCACTGTGTAGACCGTGAACGAGATGGACATTCAATTGATGGATATGAATGCGTTTGTTTAATTAGTACTCAACAGAGAAAGGTGGAGAGACTTACTTGTGGCAGCTCAGGTCCTTCAAGGACCGTTAAGCTAAAGAAGAAGTTTATCATTTAGAATGGCTTTAATGTGTCTACAGATGTCAATTAAAATTTTGTGATTGTAATTTAAAAAATCGTTAAACGTTTAATTACAATGTTCTACACATTAAATGTATAGAACTTTGTAATTAGATATTAATATATATGTATATATAACCGTTGGTATATGACCGCTAATTTCTTCACTTTCTAAGAAAATTTAAACTAGCCGAATCGGACGTTTAGTATCTTCATAACACGTGAACGAAACGAGCGCGTCAACCTCGTCAGCGTCCGCCTTCTTATCTGGCCATGCTCAGTGTGAGCCTCGCGCGGTAATCCATTTTCTTTACTCGCGTGGCGAGACGCCGGCAGCCATTCATCGACAACTGTGTAACTCTTATGGGTCGACCTTTATGTCAATTAAAAATGTGAGGAAGTGATACAGAGAATTTTCAAATAGAAGGACGAATATTCATGATGAAGCCAGAAGTGAAAGGGCATCTGTTTCTGACGATCTCCAAGAACAAGTTGAGTCTGAACTTCGTGAAGATCGACGAAAACGGTCGTACGAGAACTTGAAGAAAAGTTACAGATACCCAAGTCCTCGCTTCACAGAATCATAAGTGATCTGAGGTACTGAAAGTGTAGTGCAAGTTGGGTGCCAAAGATGCTTACATAGAATCACAAACGCCAACGCATCGAAAGTTCCCACGAGGTTTTGGAGCTGTACGCCGAAGAAGGAGCTGTATTTTTGAACTCAATAGTGACAGGATATGAAACGTGGACTTCCCAGATAACAAAATTATGTTACCACAATATTCAATTAATGTTATAATTTTAGTAATAATATTATGAAGAACATTATCATACATTATTTAAAGATTTATTAACATTATAATAACATTATTACAAAATTACCGTGGTAAAAAAAATCATGTTTCCATAATGTCGTATTATAACATTTGTAGAATATTGCACTTTAACATTTCCACAAAAAACACAGAAATGTTTTATATTTAATAATGTACTAATATTCAGAAAACATTTTCACAAGAACAAGGAAATATAAAGAATAAATATTATATCAAAAGAATAAGCTGTACATTTAATTATATATCATTCTTGTTTATTAGTTTTCAATATAAATAACATTTACAATTTATTAGGTTAGTATTGGTTATCAGGTTCTTTTTAATTTTTTTTTTAAGACGAAATGGAGGATGAGAAAGCCATACGATAAGGCTCTTGTCAATATCTTTTTCTGGAATATGTTTGTATTTAATGTTCGTTCTAATTGCATCTGAAAAATATTATAACCATATTATTTAATTTAAATATATTTTATAATATGTTGGTAGGTAAAATAATATGTTGTTTCATAATTTGTATTTTAAATTTATTTTAAAAAGATAATATTTAATTTATATTAGATACCTAGTTATGTTGTATACACTAAACAGATAAAATAAAATTTATTGCACACATTTTAAATTATTTAATTTCTTCCATCGGGACTACAATATGGGATTGGAGTTTATTATATTGGTACTATTATTGTGATTTTCATTATTAATAATTTTGAAATTAAAATTACAATCTATTTCAATATTTTTATTTATATATTTTTGAATATTAGATACCCTTTATTTAAATACTTCAAGAACCTATAGAATTTATAAGACTAAAATATATTATGTGCAATATATTATAATTAGAGCGCGGATTTATATGCATTAAAAATCAATCAAATATGCGCTAAAAAATCTTAAATATGCATAAATATATGCACTAAAATATTAAAAGAGGATAAAAAAATTTATTTCTGGAATATTTAATTAATACAATATATTATAAAAAAAAAATTATGGAACAATACTAAAAATACTTTTCTTCATTTTTTTCACTTTCACTATTTTTAGGTAGCTTTATTCTATGTATATAAAAAAAGGAATCAATTTATATCAAAAATGTCTCCTAAAATAAATGTACTTACCTAAATGTGAATTACATTGTATGACAATCATTTTACCTATATTTTCAAAACCCATCGATCGGCGTTTGTCATTCAACAAATTTTTATATCTTGAAAATGATCATTCCACATCTACAGAAGTAATAGGCGTGTATTTAAAAAATACCATATCATTTGGAGATAAATCTTCATTGGTTTGAATTGATTCACTTTCACCATATATAATTTTTAATATTTTAGTAAGTATGTCGTAGCCTTCGTTTTTTGATAATACTCTATTAAATTTTTGATAAAGAGATTTACCCTTTTGTCCGTTACAGTTTTAAAGAGATACTTTTGCTTTTTCATTCAAACTATGTCCCGATTTTTCGAGACATTTAATTGTTTCCGGTAAAAATCCAAAACTAGATTTTATATATGTTAAGTTCGCATCCAACGATTTGTCCCCTAAAACGTCTTGAGCCATTTGTATAGAAATTGCATCATCTGGGTTTAATTGGTTAACAATACTTCGAATTTGTTTTATATTTTCACAAAAAAAAATTATAGCAGCGTTGATCCATGTCCCCCAACGAGTGAGGATCGGTTTTGAAGGTAAAGACAGTTCAGGTGCTTCATTTTTAAAATAAGCAATGCGATATGGTGATTTTAGAAAAAACTTTTTTTATGTTTGAAAAAAGTTTATCCACATTTGGAAAACATTTTCTCACTTCTTCAGCAGTAAAATGTAAACCATGAGCTAAGCAAGTAACGTGGAGTGTTTTAAAGTAAAATGCCTTAATTGCACCTGCTGCTTTTACCATGTACGGAGCAGCATCACTTAAAAATAAAAAAACCTAGTCGTGTTGTATACCTTCAGGCCATAGTAAATTTAAAGATTTATCAAATAGTTTTAAAATAGTAGAGTAATTTGCCTTTTCCAAAACTTCGGACCATCAGTTTCTAAAGTTCCGATATCGACATTGGCGACATATCGCCCTTCAACATTCGTAGTTTCGTCGATAGACAACCACACTTTTTTCCCTTCGATTTTATTACGAATTTTATCCATTGTATTAATATAGCAATCGTGTAATTCTTACGAATCGTCGATTCATCTGGTATAACGTGAGTAGTATATTTTTCCAAAAATGATTTTAAATGTATATTATTGAGTTTTTTTAGCGGAATATTTGCAAAAACCAATACTTTGCATAAATCTGCAGAAAATAAATCGTTATTCGGTGTTTTAGTATTAGTGAATAAACTTTGAAAATTGTGTTGTTTATTCTGACAAAATTTTTAGTTATAATTTATAACTATAATATGCAATATATGATAGATAAGCTATTTATTTTCCAATAGTAAATGTTATTATGATGTTGTAATTTCTAGCAAATATATTATTTTGGTTCTCAAGGATTAATTGTTTGAAATGTAATACCACCTATTGTGTGTACTATATATGAAAGTCAAAGATATTGAGAAAATTTTTTTTTTTAATAATTAATTAATTTGGGGATGATATAATGAGGTCTAAAGATAATATTTAACTATTCAAAATATTTAAAATTTTGATTTTACCTATTATCAGACGGTAGTTCAATAAAGAAGAGAAACACTGTTTCTTCTTGAAGCCAAACAGCCAGTAATTCACCAATACGTTGTCATTAAACATGCGACCAATTACTCTGAGTACACTATTTCCCAAATCATTGCTTTCGGTTAAAAAAGATAATTTCATTATCTGTAAAAACAAAACATTTGGTACTACTATAATAAAATTAAGAATAATAAACAAAACCACATAATATAACAATTATAAAGTTAATA
>JACXSJ010003664.1:0-20769 GCA_014851325.1 Pentalonia nigronervosa | reverse complement strand
GACGCGAAAAAATAACTTAAAATGCATTGTTTCCTATTTTTTCGCATGCAGTGCGGAACCGGCACGGCGCTGCGTTGGGCTGTATTTACCGTACGTCAGCGCAGCATACAACCTTTTTTTATTGTTATAAAACCATTTTTTTAAACTAAATTTTTTTTCGAGTTATTACCAGGTATATTACGTAAAAAATAAAAAAAAACAAATTTAAACATTATAATTATTTATTTATTTTTTTTTTAATTAGCTGCTGGTATGAAAACCATTTTAGCTCAACAATTACTATCTTAAGGGTTTACAACTTATATATACATCTAAATAAGAAACATATAACATAAGATACATATAACATTTAAAAACAGCAATTATATAGAGAGAAAAAAAAATTATTGAACTAATTACATGAAATTATAATTATTTATTACAAGGACATATAAATATAAACAGAAAACGTTACGCTGAGAAGTCTGAACACGATGACACCGAATTCCACAACCATAACGTATGTTAATACGGCGACAACGGTCGTATGTCACCGGCCGTCATCGGTAAAATAGACGCAGAGTGGGAGAAATAACTGACCGCCGCCGACAAAAACTAGTCGCCGCCGACTACGTTTCTTATTTTGAACGGACTATAGAACATGTGCAACCATCAAGAGGTAGCGTTGTGCGTCGCACTGCCGTCGTTGTGGCAGGGCGTAGCCACGTCCATTGTCTCCATGTCTGGGTCCACGCGCTGTAGTTTCGGGTGAGGCGCATTATAATTCCACGGACGCTTCTGCTGAGATATTCGCGTCATTGCGTATTTGTCGGCTGTCGAGCTGTTTCCTAAGTACGCGGCACGTTAGCTCCTTGCTTTGCGCTCAAATCTACTATTTGATTAATGCCCCTCTTTAATTGAATACGTGTAGGTGCCAATATGAAAGGCACAACCTATTTTACACAATATGGCGTGATTTACATTTATAGCAAAATTAGTAATAACCTACTTTTTAAAATAAATTTGAAATATAGGCACATATAGCAAGTTTTTTTTTTAACATGCACAATACTGTACATTGTTTATGTTATAATTTAATAAGTTATAGCCATAACATTCTGAATTTCGTACGAAATTCATTTTACTCTGCTATATGCACGTATTAGTAACGTTTTAATAATAATGATGTAATCTATCTGTACCTATCTCCAAATGGGCCAGCCACCCGTTTCTAAAATTAATTTATTATAATAAACTATAATACAACCTATATTTATACTGCTATTAGTAATTTAAAAGTATTCATATAAGTAATATAGTAAATAATGATGTACGAAATGGTGAAAAGTTTCAAGTACTTTATTATATACTTATTTTTTCTAGTAGGTAACTTACAAATTATTTTTGTAAATACAAATAACTCATGTACATACTTAGAATAAATAGTTCAAAAAAAAATTACACGAAACACTAATAGTACCTACGTAGGTATACAGACTTACAGTATGATACCAAAGTGGGAATTAAATAATAGTTTAATGTGCAATGTTTCAAACACGATGACTATGTTAATTTAGTTTATAGTTTTCGTAATTGCATTTATCATTAAAATATAATAATAAACCAAATTATGTTTATATTAGATTTTAAAAATAATCTAGTTTAATTTTACAGGAAACAATATACCAATGCAGATAAGCATGTTCTACATGTAGGTATAATATTAGTTTGGCTCTCGGTGTGTAGGGTGGGGGATTCGAGTAATAGAGTTCAATCATTGCCGGAATTGACACTAAACTACATTAGCAGCACTTGTCAGAGGAATATTTTTTCAATTCAGTGTAAAAACATATTATTGTATTTCCCTTAGTACGCTTCTCAGAATCATTTTATGATTAAAATACATCGGAACAAAATTAAAGGTCAGAAGTTAAACTGTGCTTTGGCCGGATGATTTTTTTAAAATACCAATTCTACGGGATTTTTTCAGAAGAGTGAAATACATAAAATAATAAAACTTCATTGATATGTAATTTAATTTTTTTTAATATTATATTTTATAAAATCATCCGGTTGAAGCACAATAGACTCATCAAGAATTCCTATCATTTTCAAAATTATAATCGGATTTCGCTAACACCTTTAAAACAAGGAAATGCGAAGCACCTATAATGCATATAAAAATAATAATATTACGGCTCCTTAATACCCTAGTTAATTGATTTGAATCCATTGGTCTTAACTTGAACATGAATATTTGCCAATCCATGTCCTTCACCAGATCTCGGTTTTTTATTCACCACACCTATTCGATTAACAATATCAATCTAACATCGATCAGTCAAAAAAATACCAAGGGGTTCTATTTTCCTCAGACCTAAATTTTCATCATCATATACTATGAATAAGTTGTAAGGCATATAAGACATTAGGATCTGTAAAACAAATATCGTCAGACTTAAAGTTTACCTTTCCGTTGAACGCTCTCTATTACTCATTAGTGCGACCCCTTCTTGAATATGGTTCAGTTCTCTGGGATCCTCGCACAGCCTACGACTCTGCAATCATTGACCAAGTCCAAAGACGCTTTCTATCTTAAGCCGGTAACGTATTGAATGTTCCCCACCTGATGCATGAGTACTCACTAGTTTTCTATGAACTCAGTCTTTCAACGCTAGCCGACAGAAGTGTTGACAGTAACTTGAACTTTCTCAAGAACCTCATTGATAGCACTGCCAACGCTCCCACGCTCCCTTCCCTTATCAATTTTCGCGTCCCTCTGCGTCGGATCCGTTCTACCACCACTTTTGCTATCCCTATGTGCGCCACCAACTATATTTCGAACAATCAGATTCATTACATGATGTGCCTTGCTAATATCCATTCATCGTTTTCACTTTAATCTAGACGCTTGGTTCCGTTTCATTTTCGCTAATTTGCTACTTTTATGTAAGTTTTAACTTTCATTTACTGTACTTTGGACTACGCCTGTATTTAATAAAATAAAATAAATAAACATATCGTCGTCTACGGGAATAAATCGCCTATGTGAAAAATTAATAAATTGAAGTTTTGGTATTACTGGATTCAGAAAAAAATTAGCTTTAATATGATTATAACTCCTATGTGCTATATTTTTTTATGATTAATGAACTATAAATTGAGTAATTTCTCTTGTGCAGGGCTAACTATAAACGTTTCTGGAATACCTCCATTGTAAATATTTAATCTCCTATATGTATGACGTTTTTATAAAATGTTTAAAATACCTCCTATGTGAATACAAATGTGATTGGCAAACACATTGGAGATATAGTCGTTTGTGTAATTGGTTAGTGTCGTGTAGGGATAGTGTACATAGATAATTATTTAAAGTGATAATAACGTTAAACCATGTTAAATGTAATCGTTGTTATTGTGAATTGTAATCGCGTAAACTTTTAATGTTTAATATACATTTTTTAACAAATAAGATATAAACAAATATTTTATAAAACTTTTTTTAGCAACGATTGGGCTATTCTACATGAACAAAATAATGCTAGTAAGAGAACTAGATCATCCATAAAAAATGTACAAATATCTAAACAAAAACTAAATCAATTAAACAATAAACCATTACCAATATCTAATAGCAAATATTATAATTTGCAATCTCTAAAATAGGTTATTGAAAAGGACCATCATCAATTTTATGATGGCTTGAAACATTCAGATATCACAAAAAAAAAATAATTAAAGTTCCTGATAGTAATATTTTGGCAGGCTTCTTCATTTTTAATTTTATTATTATTATTATATTGTATTTAATACTCTATAATGTAATATGCATTATTTTAATATTATATTGTTTTATTATTTCATTTGAATAAACTGAAGTTATTGTCTAATTAAAAATATTATTTTATTATTATTAATAATTTGTATTTAATATTTTTGATAAAATATTCTATGTAACATTTTATAAAAATTCAAAAATTTAAAACCTCTTCTATGTCACCTCACCTCTCAGATAAAAAAAAATATCCTATGTGACAATTTTTTTATTTAAATCCTTAAATTTCTTTATAAATAAAGTAAGTAAATATTATGACGGAATTTAAAAAAAATAAAATAATATTTATTTTCAGGACACCCTGAAAGTATTTTGAAATTAAATAAAATAATAGCTAATTTATAAATAACTATTTTGTCTTTACTGAAAATTAATATTTTTTTACATAGAAGATTTATTCCCGTGGACGACGATATCATAAAATACGGTTATTAAAAAAGTCTATATTGATAAAATTTCTATGAACCATACAAAGAATTGCATTTGTTAGTTTTTGACTTGGTTCCATTTAATTTTTTTTTTTAATATATCATCAGCAAAAAGTAAATTTTGTGAATGATTTATATTATTATCATGCATCGTATTATAAAGCATAAAAAAAATTCACTGAATTATTTGCACAACATCCTGAACTGTGGTTGTTGAATTTTTAATATTACTAAATTACATATTACGCTATTACGCATTATATGATACAAATATTCAAATACCAGCCAACGAGAAGCAGGAAATCGTACGAACATTGGCCATCCATAGGATATGTGCGTGGAATGAAGATAGAGAAGAAAAAGATTGATATCGACTAGAATAATTATAGTACGCGTGTGTTTACGATTTGTGTATATTATAATTATAGTAAGCTGTTAAATTTGCCTAAAATATCTTAATAAATGAGCCTTCGAAATGTGATCGGCGCGCAACGAAGCAACCTATATAATATTATAATAATAATTAACATTCAGGGTATTATAATATCATTATCATGTACGTGTTACATTTATTTCTATTATTATTATTACGGTACATTATTGTACATATTGATGTATACTTTAGGGGAAAAAACAGATACCGTGTATTAATGGATGACGGTAATCATTATTATTATTATTATTATTATTACTGACAAAATAATTTTTGTCATTAATATTACGCGTAAAATAATATAGGGACTTAAGTCAGGTAGGTGTATTATAACATGCATATTGTATATTATTATAAACGACTATAAAAATATATAATTATAGTGTTAAAGGTGGTGGGAGTTGTTATCGATTGATTAATCGATCTATAATTTAGTTCAACCAAAAGTGTTAGTAATTAATATTCATCGTTTAAACAGTCTATGTGATTATGTGTATATATTATATGGATATAATTTATATATTATTATTATTATTACTATGTACACGTAACAAAATAATAAAATATCGGGCACTCGCGTCCGTCTGCTAAACGTTCACACCTCATTTTTGGAATCAAGGTATAATATAATATGTTTTTCACACACTTGACGCGGACGATGTTAAAACAGAGCATTTTTAGACGTTAGTATAATCTAAATTCCACCTATAATATATTAATACATACATGCTATAATATATTGTACAATGTACAATTACGTTTTACCGTTTTGACCTGGACAACTATAATCTCACTATTAATTCTTATTAGGTTTATCTATATTTATTATAACAATAATATTCATAACCCAGTAGGTACAATAATAATAACAATGGTTTTAAATTTATTAATTTATGTAATTTAACTGTTAAAATATTATTTTCAACTTTTGGTAGACTATATGTAGGTATATTGACGTATATTATTTTGTGAGATATCTACTAACGCGCAGTTTACCTATATCAAATTGTTTTCTATTTGGTTATAATATACTGTTTCTTTTGCCATTTTATCTACTTTTTAATCCCTTCAATATTGTTGTGGCCTGGTATCCAAGTAAATATTTATTATTTATGCTCATTTATATTATGATTATATAATTATAAACAAGCAAACAATTGTCTACATAGAAAGTATCATATATTTTTGTTTGAAAATAAAAATGTATTATTAAAGTGTATTATATTTTATTATTTATAAAATATAAAATAAATAAAAACAATAATTTATCCATAATTCTAATACTAATAAATAATAATAAAACAATAATATTTTTTTTAAAACTTGTTGTCCATTATTTTATGTTTTTTAGGATCAAAAAAATATTGAACTATTCTAACAAAATATACATTGTAGATAAGACTGAAAAAAGAATAAAGTATATAAATATTAATATTTTGATGGGAAAAACGTGCTGTTTTTTTAACAGTAGCAATAAACCAAATGATGTAGGAAAAAGAATCTATAATGAAAATAATTAATTAATTAGTTTTTAATTTGTAAAAAACAACATAAAAAAGCGGTATGTATAAGTAATTATTAGACTATAATAGACAAATATTTTAATTAAATAGTTACCTAGTATAAAAATTATTTTGAATCTGTTTTAAATTCTGAGTAGAGCGATGAATGTAATAAATGATTTACAACGCTGTGTGTTTCTTTTTTTGTGTTTGTCATCGCGTTTTAGTGCTATTTATAAGCATTATAAAATTTCAGGTTTTTTTTTATTTGTTTTTATAATTGCTGATAAAAAATTTTTGAGTTGGCAAAAAATTTAATAATGTAATACAATGTTATTCATAACTTGTTGTAATTAAAAATTAAAAATAAATTTGAGCGTAAGTTTTTAACAGTTTATTGTAAGTATCTTAAGTTGAAATTTCGAAAAAATACGTAAAAATCACGAAATTTTGCAGTATTTTTTTTTTATTAGGAGATTTATAAAAATGTTTCTACTTAAATCTAAGATTTGAAAATTTAACACAAGGACCTTTATAAGTTTTTCTACCTATCTAAAAAGAAAAAGTTTATCAGAAAGTCAAACTGATTTTTTATGAGCGTTTGAAATTATACATTAGATATTCACCCGTGTTTTCCAAGAACGATTTTCTTATTTTGATGTTATTCAAACAAGAATAACCGTAGATATTTGAAAATCTCACCAAATATTTAGATTACCATTTTCTATACACAAAAAAATAATTTTAAAGCATTTTAACAATTTTTGAGCTATTTATAAGAAATTTTTGGTTTTTTCAAATTTTTTTCTTTAAATATCGATAAAAACAATTTCTTTGAGTTTTATTTCTTGAAAATTTAATACAAGATTTCTCATAAGTTTTTAAAATATCAGTTAAAAATGAATAAAAATACATAGGCACAAATTTTTTTTATAAGCATTTAAATTTAAAATTTTGATCGAAATTCATCATTGAACATTGTCAAATTGTTTTGAAAATTATAAAATGTTTAGTTTTAATAGCTAAGGATTGAAAATTTATTACAAAGGTTTTCGTAAGTAGTTTATAGTGTAACCAAAAAATTAAAAAAATTATTTTTTATAGACATTTTAAATTAAATTTTGGACATCAAAATATCGAATATTTTCAAATTATTTTGTGGTTAAAAATATATAAAATGTTTGATTTTTACAACTAAAGATTGAAAATTAAAAAAAAAAGTTTTTTTGTAAGTTGTTCTAAATGCAGTTTTAAAAATATTAAGGATACTGCAAATACACACTTCTTTTTTATAAGCGTTTAAAGTTAAAATTTTTAACCAAATTCATCAAAATATCGAATGTTTACAAATTATTTAGTAATTAAAAATGTATAAAATTATCAATTTTCATAGCTAAGGATTGAAAATGTAATACAAGGTTTTTCAAAAGTATTTAAAAATGTAACCAAAAAATCAAAAAATGTATTAAATAAATAATTTTTTATAAACATTTTAAGTTCAAATTTGGATGAAATTATTTACTTAAATTAAGAATGACGATGTTATTTATTTCGTTGTGATTTAAAAATATTTTTTGAAGGTTCTTGAAACTTTTAAAGTATACTATTAAATTTAATACATTTAATTACATTTTTAAATGCAATGTATTCTGCGAAAATGAATTCAACCTACTGTGTTATTAATAGTAATTATATAAATTATTTTAATAGCAATAGTATCTTGAAATAAGTACACTTAGTTATGTATGCTGACAAACCATCTTTGCTCAGAATCGTTTTTCGTATACAATGATGTTTATCATTGAATACAAATTTAATACGTCCACGAAAGTGACCCACTCGATATTTACTGTACAGCAGAGCGGTACCCACTTGCCGCCCTTTTCTTTTTAATTGTAATATTTAATAAAAACGATAAAAACCTTTTTGATTTTTTCAAGAGCTCTTGGAATAAATCTATAAAGATAATAATTTGCATAGTCTTAACGCAAAATAATATATTTAACATTTGAACCAAAAAACTGATTTTAGATATAACGGTAGTATTTTTCTGGTTATAAAATTGAGTTACCGGTACTGACCTGAAATTCAAACTACGAGTAGTTCGCTTGCAATACAAGCAGATAACGTTGGTATTTTTCATGTTCGCCACGATTACGTGTAACAAGTGTTGAACAGTTTTACGTCGGTGTACAAATCAAATGTGACATTTGGGGTTTTGAAAAATGTCAAGTTTCCACAAAAGACCTAAAAAGAAAAAAAATGGGGGTTACGAAAAGAAAAGAAGGATTTCCTCAGAGACCCGTAGCTAAATCCTTTAAGACTGTCACTGACGAGGGAGATAATATTTATAATATAGTAATAACCTCGGTATTAAATAATATAATACAATATTATAACAACGTTACATCATATTATGCTCAAGAAAAACGGTGACGGACACGGACTATGCGTGTAGCTTATAAAATTGCCTATTGTGTACACGCGGGGCACGTAAGTTATATTATTGTGGAAAAATAACAGCTAGTGTAAATTGATTAGCACTTTGCTTACATAATATCAAAATTTAGAGAAGATCAAAGTCTTTCAGGAGTTTTTGGGAAAATTGATTTCAAAATGGCAACAGTATAATATAGCATTCAAACTCGTTTAAGTGAGAAATCAATATAATTATTAAAATCTCTGACAACTCTCTCTCACTCGTCCACTTCCATAAACAAAAACAAAAACAAAAAAATTGTTTTACCGCCATTAATACGGCCGTTTACAGAATTTTCGGACTTTTCGTCAACAAATCAATAAACGATATCCTTTCACAATAATAATTAATAACAATTTTTATAATACTATACCGAATAATGCATTTATTGCCATTTACAGCAATACATATTAACCCGCCGATAACTAAATCAATCATTTTCCCATCATGCGAGCAGACTATTATAGCAATATAATAACAATTATTATTATTATTATATTGTGTATTATTATACAATAAACGGATCTGTTTTATCCGTTCGCAAATTAATCGGTATAATCGTTCACCATTTTTATTCCGTTTTCAATAATATTATTAAATAATGTGTAATGCTTTACATAAAAATATAGTATAGGTACTATAGGTATATTGTCAACTGCAAAAACGCGACCACAATGTACTTCAATCGAAATTCGACGTTTATCATGTAAAACAAAATATATGTACTTCAAAGGTAGGTACACTATATGTGATTCGCCTTTGTTGGAATATGACTATAATGTTTGTCATCGCGTCGGACATCATCCCTTCACGTTTAGATTTCACTTTGATGTTTTTCTCGCATACATTCATATCATTTTAGGGAGTACTCGTTACCTATTAAAACGAAGAAACCTGATAATTCTATATGTAATTATCGTGAAAACCGAATGTTATTGAAACGCCGTCGCGTTTAAAAGAACGATGGTAATACTAAATATCATATTATATAAGTACCTAGTCACGAAATTTATCCGCGTGACTGGCTAACATATTAGTTTTTGCACAACGCCAGTTAAACATTACGGTATAAATAACTTCGGTTTTCGCATTACCGGTGACAGATTGTATTTTCTTATCAATTAAATTGGATAACCGATTACGATAATCAACTAACCGCGCCGTTTTTCGAAGCGCATACACACAAACACACTTTGGTATAATAATACAACGTTAACGGGTCTATACGTTATTTTTAACCGGTGTTGGTGTGTAAAAACTATCCCTATTTATGTTGGATACCACTGATATATTTGGTGTGTACTATATATAATTACGTGGTGCTCGATGCGTTCACTCGGCTCCGGTGCAGTCCAAAACGGAATTATCATATACGTGCCCCCCCCTCCCACGATTTGAGACCCACAAAGTCCACCACGACGAATGCACTCTCCTCCGCGCCGTCGCATTTAATAATGTATACAAACCCTATGCCGACGTACTGCATTAGGCGTGTGTGTGTAATAATAATAATATAGTCTACGCGAAAGTCATCCCCTCGACGATGAACGACTGTACGCGTGGTACGTATTTTATATTATATATATATATATATATATAACTAGCTACTTTTGCTATACTATACAACTATACAACCACTACAACGTATATATTACATATATTACGCGAGGGGATAGAAACAAGGGAGTTTTCCATTAAAGCGGCGGCGGAATACGTGACCAGTCGACTTTAAATTAGCTATACACGTCGGCCTATACATCGTGTACATACGCATTCGTATTGTGCATATATATATATATATATATATAGTAAATTGTATATATGTACAGTACAGAGCCTAGGGCCTATATAGTATAATGTGTGCTGTGTGCGGTACAATAGTAAATATATATTATATACATACAATAAAAAATTGCGCGGGGAAGGGTTGGCCAGACGAGAACTCTCGACGACTACATGATGAATATATATATATTCGTCGTCATGAGAGCTATAAAGAGGGGGAGGGGAGAGGAAAAACTTGAAGATGGCTAGACGACGTCGGCGGTGTACCAGGCGACGGCGGGCAAAAAGTGGTCGAAATATATACGCGGGACGCATAATATGTTTACACAGCGTGCACTTTTAGGTAATTTGAACGTGCTCTGCAGAACGTATTTGGTTTTTTTTATGCACACACATTTACACGTATACATACGCGTAATATACGTAAAATGGATATGTGTGTGTGTGTGTGTGTGTGTGTGTGTGTGTGTGTGTGTGTGTGTGTGTGTATACTTTATACTATTATTTACTATAAGTACATTACAATGGCCTATTCAGTGACGGCGTGGCTGCTGCTGCTGCTGCTCCTCGCTGCTTGCTGCTTCTGCAGGACAAGTAGCTCCAGCGACATGCACAACCTTTTAGTCCTTCCGCCCTCCACGCGACAATTTTATACTACGCGTATACATTCTTAATATAATATAATATCATATATTTATATCGGCGTGTGTATATATTGCAGTAAGTAGGTAAATATATGTATGTATAAACGTAATCCATCTCGATACGTTTGCGCAATATTATGTAAATACCTTCACCCAGCCACCACCACCGCACTCCCTTCCACCTCACCAAAAAAAGAAACATTTTGATATCAACGCGAAAATAGAAATAGTACGACTTGTGAATTCTCGAAATCGCTAACATTTTGACGGCTATATGAGTATAGTAATAACAATATTATATTATTGTATAAAATGTAATAAAAAAAAAAAAACCTGAGTATTTTCAATTAAAGTTTGGTAAACGTCCGCAACGCGTTCAATTATACATGATGTATTGTGTTGTTATAAAGTGATAAATTCATAAGATATGTACCTATTATTATGGAAATAAGTAATAATGTAATAATACATAAAACCCAGTATTATATTGTGCACATATTATACGGTGTTATATATTATCTAACACATTTTAAGTACAGACTTTTTAACAGTCTTGTGTATATAATATACGAGCGTGTAGATTATGTTATCATATAATATTATATTGTGCCATATAACAATAAAAAAATATTATGTTCCTTATATATTTATATTGGTGTATTCTTTCGTGACTATAATATTCATACGGGTAATATGTTAACACAATAAATTATGTATAATATTTGTAAGACAAATAATTTTTAAATAGAAAATAAAAATAGGTCATGAATGAAGAAATTCAAGCATCTCCAATGAATATTTTTTTAGATAACAACTAAATAGTAAACATTATTTGGGACAAAGTCGTTATTTTTCTTTGGTTTTCGTCAACTTTTAAATTTAAAACACTTAAAAAAAATGAATATGAATTTTAAATATTTGTAAGAACAAAAGAACAACTTATAAAGAATATTGAATTAAAATATCAATACATATTAAGAAAAAAACTAAAATATATAGGTATATGAATATTTAAAAAGTCTTATAGACTATGAATAGTTCAAAAACAGCCAAAATATTTTTTTAAATGTATTGTCATGTCTTGAAAATGGTAATACAAGAATTCAGTAAATATTTCAAGTCACGAAAAAATGCATATTATATAAATTAAAAGACTTGAAGTAACGGGGCGTGTGGCATTAATGTTGGTCCACGAAATATTAAAAAAAATATTATATAATTATTTGTAATTTAATAAAACTACCACACTGTTTGGAAAAATATTATTCAAAAAATAATAGATTAGTATTTTACATATTTTATGAATTTTGATAAATAACACATAATATTACATTAAAATATAATAATATAATATTTTATCATAATAAAATAGATATGAAAATGGATTCACAGCTATCGTGTAGCTAAATTGACTATACAAGTCGCCGTGTTATCATAATATTTTTATTAAATTAATTTTTAAAATAACATAATATCATTCATATTTATCTAATGTACTTTTAAATTTCTAGCAATTATACACCAAAATATATTAATTTAGAATTATATATATATATATATATATATCAATTATGTAAATATTTTATTATTATTGTTTCATTAGTAAATTTATGCTAGATTGCATGATTAATTGATAAATTTAGCTCACTATTGATTTGTTAAATTTTTAGTGATCGTTCATGCAATTAGGTAATAATAATTTTAATATCAATACTAATATTTAAATTACAGTAGTAATGTTATATTTTTGTAATAGAAATATTATATTATTTACCTATAATATGTATGTTAATATATAATAAATAATATTAATATTAGTATAATATATCAATAATAATATGATATATATAATAATATAATATTATGTGATATTTAACCAAATAATAGACAAGTTATGTTCATTATAGTTTATACTATAATAGGTTAAAAAATATAATTTTGTAATAAATATCTAGATTATATTTAGCTAAAAATTCGTTTTTTTAAATGAATCAAGATAAACATTAATATACTTATGCATAAACTTTTTTTATTGCTTGATATGCTATTATTAAAATATTAAATTAATTTATTTTTATTTAATTTAAAATAAAATTTATAATTCTTAGTATTCACATTAAATACTTGCAATAAGCTTAGACAAATATTACATAATTATTAATTCTTGATTTATATTATAATGAATATTGTGCAAATTTAGTTTATTCATTGACCATTGGACTCGTTATGAACTTAGCCTTCTTTTCGGCACATCAGGCCAGCATTTGAATACGAGTCTGTTCGATTTATTATCGTGCGAAACCACAGCTATAGTTGTTACATAGTTCGTGGAAAATGAATGTATCGTCAACGTGAGAGCACGGGCGTCTCTCCGAGTTGAGTGGAGTTACGCGTCAAATTTAAACTTGACCCACGTCGCACCAGGATTGTCGAAACTTCCCAGAAGTCCCAGGAGAGCAGGGAGTATTCATGGCCAGAATCTACCGTCCTTGGCCACGGTATCAGGGGACCACGTGACCACAGTACGAGGAGGAGACTACGTCTTTCATCCTGCGATTAGCTTCGACCGAGTTGTGTCTCCACGGGTTCACAACATGGAATACATTAAATACACGGAAATCGTGTGTACGTTTTTTTATCTTATTGGTTTATTTTTTTATTAAAATATCTACAGTCTACACTGCCATGTCCATTGTAATCTTTTTAGACGAATCGATGAAGCCTGTAGAATTTTGAAAATATGATAATATTAATAATAACAATAATAATTATTATATAAATTAAATAAATCCAATACAATGGGCTTCGTGGTAAAACCTCGTACGTCGAAAAATTATATATATTTTATTTTTTTTTTTTTTTTGAAATGGATACATTGTATTTTTCTACATATTTTGATATTATGCATGATAACTAATATTTTACAGTTATTTCATATGATAAAATGATAAAATACAAAATATAAAAACTCGTATCTCAATCAACAAACGTATTTAAATCTAGATATTACAGTTTTTTGCTTTTCCTGTAAAATTTGATAAAAATTACTTAAGAGGTTTTGTCACGAAACCGATGATATGCAGCAATAATAACGTTTTATATTTTCATAATAAGAATTTGGATTTTGATATCTGAGACCACTATTTTTAGATGTGACTAATAATAAAATAAAAACCAATACACATTCCTAGCTTTGATTAGAATCTGAAATATCATATGTTTCAGATATCAATTTCCAACAAAATATATTCCCTACTTGGATCGTTATCATTATACAAATACAAAATGGAAAATGTACTAAAAGAATATTATATAATAAAATATCCTGAATAATTTTTTATGAAAATTTGATAACATATAATATTCAGGGCTATAAAAGGTATTATTTTAATAAAAAAAAGAAGAACTTTAATTAGTATAATAAGCAAAATATATGGTTAAATTAAAGAATTAAGAACATTTAGGAGAGACTAAAAGAGAGAGGGTAAGAGAAGTTTTGGTAGTTAATTATCAAACATGGATCAAATAGGATTTATGTTTTTAATCACTGTATTTCAAAATAGTCAATATTAAAGTTTCAAAAGGTAGTACTAAAATCTAAAATAATTGATAGACCGTGTAATTCGCCAAAAGTTATTATCTATAAAGTTACTAAAGATAAACAAGACTAGTAAAGTAGCTTCATTTATACAAATCATTAGTTATTATGACTTACAATTTTATAATATACATAAATGCTGGAAAAATTCGTCTGATCCAGAAAATATAAACATTTTAATAACTTAAATTGTATGTATTCATAAAATAGGAAACTTATTTTTAATATATTATAAATCTCAAGTATTATTTTCATTTTTGAAAATATATTAAAAATCATTGTTCAATTGATTACATATTTTAAAACTGTTTGTCATGTTCGTTAAAAATGTAATATTTTTAATTTATAATGTAGTCTTTCGCGATTTGTCACTCGTGTGTCGTAATGTGAAATTTAGACACGCTCACATCTGAAAATTAAAAGACACTATGTGATTATTTTGTTCTACTATCTACAATCAGAATATATATATATTACATCTGTTCACTTTACCGAAAACTACTTTGACCAACCAAAACGTGTTTTCGCGTACGATGTATTGCTTGAGGTATATAGGTATATATACTATATACACGGTATTTGGTTGATTATTTCTCGAAAATAACGATTTGGTCCAATGTTTTTTCTTTATTTTTTTTTATTCAATTTTGCCCGGATAGCTTTACACTATGTGTTCGTGTACGTGATCGACATTTACTTAAAACTTGTTTCAAACATTTTATAAGGGTCGATGAGTCGTGGAATGGTGTACTACTAGTTTCAGTTCAACTGTACTGTCGAGTTAAATCGTATCAAACATATATATCTATCTGTACATGCCGTGAACACGTATTGTCATTCGAGACTTTTCTTAGTCTATATCATAGCTTCTCTCCTTTTTCCAAACACAACCTAAAATTAAACAACGATATGTTTTAATAATATATATGCCACTAATTTTGTACGCCACTATGTACAATATAATTGCCACTAAATTGCAAAATACATTAAAATATACTAACAAATTGACCTATACACAAATATTAATAATTGGTGTCGATATATTATATCAACCAGGACAAAATATCTAACTAACCATTAGCTTTGCAGAGCTGTTGTTGTACATCCAATTATTTCGTAATATTATAATATACAAGTACTGTTTTAAAAAATGTTTAATCTGAAATTTAACCATGACGAGACCTTCCTAACAGGATATTTGTGTGCGCGTACGTTATATTCAAATCCCTAAATGTCGTATTCGATATATCAAAGATCATATCAATTTTCGACGTATACTAGCTATTTATATAATATAATATTATGTTGTGTGCAAATAAGTTAAATCGTAATTTCGTTTATGTGGCGAGTGATGAATATATGGCCATAGTATATATACAACTATTAAGTATAACAAACAGTACTGCAATACACGTGTTGTTAAATTAGCCACCAGAGAGCAATTTATTTTATTTATTATTCTTTTATCTTATCAAATAAATATAAAATACGTAATAATTATCAGATTTATATACGTTCATTTGTAATAGCTACTACAATTAAAAACTAAAACAATGAATTTTTAAAAAAAACATTATATTTTCAACTATATTTAAAATATAAACAAATTCATTAAATTTTAAATTTTTTAGAAACCCTGTTTTTTAATATTTTTGTAGGATATTTGAAAATAAAGATACTTGGTCACCCCCCCCCCTCAAAAAAACATTTAAGAGCATCTACTATAGTATTAGTATCTACGGAGTTCGCAGTACTGCTTGATTAGATTCCAAATTATTATAATATGTGGTTATGATATTGTACCTGAGATATATACAACATACATATTATTAATATGTATGTTGTATATTATTATAATAATATTAATATTATTATAAATAGGCTACAACGTTTATGCATATGAAATAACCAAGTTTGCAATAAATTAATATAACTTTAGTTCAATGTTGGAATATATTGTAACATCAGACGTTGTCTGATAATTGAAATCCCATCGATGGATTTGTGTTGAAATCGAAGAATAATTGTACATTTATATTAATAATATGAATAAGTACAATATACATCAAACACGGAAGCTTCAACTTGGAATTAATTATAATATACCTACTACGCACTTATAATATATGATATACATTCAAAAACGGCTATAGTGGCGATTTTGTTTGCACGATGTTTTCTTATATATGTGCAAAAACATTTGTTTACACCTATATAATAATAATAATAATATACTCTTGTGTAAGCATACACTGCACTTCTAACGTCTTCCAGAAACCCTGCGCCACCGCCATCATCCGTCCCCTGACTTCGATCCTCTATAATAATAATAATGTTATTTCCATAAGTGCACCGTCAACCGCTCACCTCACTCGTATGTTATATATATATTAAAACTATGCATATAGCCATCGGCAGCCGCGTGCTGTAGCTACTATATATTACATATACGTTATTATTATATGTAATGTAACTTTAAAATGAGCCAACATCGCACCCCACGTGACCCATTTAAAAAAAAATTTAGTCGTTTTCTCGTTAATCATTCCGGTCCCGTCCTGTACGATTACGATCAGCAATTATGTTTTTAAACGAAATCCTGTGTGATGCGACGACGACGCTTTAGTGGTAGAAAACGACTTTTATAAAAAAAACAATAATAATAACAAAAACAAATAACAACAATAATAACTAACCCCTGGAAATTGGGTCAAAGGTTTTGACCTAATTGTATTTTTTTCCATTTTTGTAACTGGATCCTTACACGAGAATATAATATACATATTATATTCTATTGTCGGTCAACCGTTATCACTGCGTTGTCCATTTTCCACCAAAATAAATCAATAATTATTTTAGATTTTGTTTTAGAACTCTTTAAATCTATCATATCGTTATGATTACGATATAATATGTATCTCACCTCAACTAATATAGTTTTTATATCATATTAAGTTGTATAACTTTACCAATGTATTTCCCAACGAATACGCTATTAACTAGATTTTTATTTGATACACAGCGTATATAAAACAGTAGCGGATATAGGTGGTGGAGGGGAGAGTAGTTGGTAGATCGCCTCCATGCCCCGTGTAATTTTCGTCACGTTATTACAATATTACCTACAACTTGATACTTAAGAATTTATATAGGCCTAATCTGCAGATTGATTCTCTGATTGCATTGAAGGCTTGAAAATAAGAGAAACCCAACGGCCAACAGTAGCTTGGTGCACTGTTTCTTATAAACCGTCGTAAGTTTTCGCAAATGTACAATAAAAATTGTAACATTTTAAAACCAACGAAATTTGTATATTTTTCGTGCTGATTACAGTAGGTAATTAATTTTCAAAAAAAAAAAAAAATAAAAGGGGGGTGTTAAACCTCATTAGTCAATACCTTTGCGGATTTGAAATTCACCCCCCCCCCATCACCCACCATAACTGAGATATATCCGTCACTGATATAAATATAAGTATAATATAATAGGTAATTATTATTATAGTTATGTAAAAGTTAAAGGAATTAAAGTTTTAAAATCATTCTTTAAATTTATTACGAATAGTTAAAAGTATACAATATTGAATTGACCGTAAAGAATATTTTATTATATTATATATATTATTTTTGTATTATTTTTTTCTGGTAGCACTATCCATAACTAATATGTGAATATATCAAACATCACTAGTTTAGTGTCGAAATACATTAATTTATAAAATAAAATAACATAAAATTTACTTAAAAACGTTTATATTGTTAATGTACAAGTTCTACTAAATTAAAAAGAGATTTTTTGACAAATATTAATTTAAATAAGTGTTTACAAGTGTATTTTTAATTTCTTATTTTTCTTAACTCAATTATATTTTGTGGAGTTTTTAGTTCATTCACAATATACATTGGTCTTATATTAAAGGTGAGTTTTTATAAAACAATAAGAAATGGTAGTTTTCAATAAATATTGTGAATATTAAGTTTCAGCGCGAATAGACGCTATTATTAGATGGGCATTCTTGCATATATTGAGAAATACACTGGTACCTATAATCACAGATATACATTAAACATAAATTTAATATATATCTGTGGGTAAAATTATATAAATTGATATGACATAGATACTATATGTGACGTGATGAGGTGAGATGCGTCATCATAATCATTGCGATTTTATGAATTTAAGTTCAGTCGTTCAGGGGTTCTCAAAAATATCTAAAATAATATACTAATTTATTTTTGTGAAAATTTTAAAATATGATCTTAGGCAGAAAACGGGCACGATGTTAACGGGCGAGAGTCACTGGTGAAAAACGAAAACCCTCATAGACAATATTATAGTATTATATTCTATAGGTATCTACTTGTAAATTGATAATATTTTATCATAGTGTTATTAACACAATTTATTGTAAATATAATATCAATATGATATGGACATTGTTTGTCGAGGAACCTGATTTTAAGTTGACATAATAGTACGATAGATAAAGAAAGAATAACTTTTATTTAACTTTAAATCGTGTTATGGAATATTTAATCGAATTATATTAGGTAATAACTATACGAGTAGTCAAGTTGATACGTGCTGTTTTTTTTCAAAATATCAAATTAGATCAGGTTAACTTAACCTAACCGAATACAGTTTGATGATAAAATAAAGTACGACTAATATAATAGTTATTATTTAGAAACCTAAAACATTAGATAAATGTACACATATACAATTTAAACAAAAACATACCAAAAACTACTTCTTTCTGCAAAATTACCTACAATTGCATTTAATCGTTATAGACATAGGTAATAATATTTTTAATTAGTTTAATTTTACATTTCTTGTGTTGGACTTCGATGTATTTCGACTAATAATTTACAACATGAGATTACACCAAAGATCAAAGTAATTAATAGTCGTATGTATTAAAATACATAATAAAATATTACTATTATGATGTATACATTATACCAATGTTTCCCAATTTATTTTACTCATGAAAACTATTCCTTTACAGGAATTTGAATATTTTGCGGAACCTTAAATTTTCTCTATAGTAATTCACAAAAAGTGAGTGTCATTAATATAAAAAAAAAACAGCAATGATAGTTTTTAAAGTTTCATTTAGTTAAGAACTATTGCAATATTATTAATGTACGCGTATATCAGAGCTTAAAATCGATGTCTATCTCGCATTATCTCAAAGGTAATATTGAAATCTTTCAACATAATTTTCTTTATTATTGTACTTAAATTTAAATCTTATTTTTTCCCTAATTCCTACCGAAACCTTTGAGTTCCACAGAACGCCAGTTATAATGCACTGCATTATACGTTAACTTAGTATGAAAACAAATTTAAATTAACAATTATTATAAAAATATGTGTTATAAATTACGAGTATTAATACTTAGAATAGATACTTATGTATAGCAATTCAATCTGATATAATAAGATTTGACGCAATTAAATTTCCACATTTTAAATAACAACGTGCTAACAAATTACTTGAATTAAGTACGAATTATCTAAGTATTACCATCGATTATAAATAGTATAATATATCTATAATTAATGGCATTCCTATTATTGCATCAGGCATTAAACGCATTCACTATTCATATTAAAGTCCTCGACGACACACGTCTGTATACTTATAATTTAATATCTACATTAAACATTATATAATAATATAATAGCCAAAGTTGGTAGTTATACTTTTGAGTAGGTGTATCGTTATAACGACTTGAATTCGACCGAAAGCCAATTCCCGAAATCTCGTCGACAACTTTAGTCTTCCGCGTAAAATACACACGAGTATACAGTCGCGGCGATTGGCTTAATCTAACCATCATTGTTTGTTTTTTTTTTTTTTTATTTGAAAATTTACATCTATATACAATTTAATACAATAAGTAAATGTGTTGATAGTTACTAGACGTGAACACTTGAGGGAAGGGAGTGTCCAGTGACACTACTTCCAATTTAAACTTAGGGGGGAGGTAGCTTTATAATTATAAACTAGTACCAGCATAGGCGTGTCTACGGGTCTTCCCTATCATGCACAGGCATGACCTGCGAAATTTGAT
>JACXSJ010003663.1:0-20792 GCA_014851325.1 Pentalonia nigronervosa | reverse complement strand
TTAGGAATAGCATTATTTCAAAATTTATTTCTAAGATTCCATAATTATATTGCCAACAAGTTGCAAGCTAAGCATCCTTTATGGACGGATGAAACTGTCTATCAAGAAACTCGTAGAATTGTTGCAGCTGTAACTCAAATTATTACATACGACCATTATTTGCCGATAATTTTGGGTAAGAAAGACCTATATTTAATGAATTAATATTTTTTTTTAAATTTATATTCTTTGTTTTAGGTGAAATATACATGAATAAATATGGTTTAAGTAACGAAACAAATTATGATCCAACGATAATGGTTTCTATGGCACAAGAGATGACTAGTGGTGCTTTTCGATTACTTCACAACACAATTCCTGCCAGATTGAAGTACATTAAACATTTTTATATCTAAAAACTTAAATCTTTGATTTTTACTTTTAAAGTCATAAGCTACTATTCGAAAACATCATTATTATTTATTATGTTATACAACTTTATAATATTAGACTATTATAATAATTGTATCCATTAATTTATTTTATTTAATACAACTGTAATAGATACTACATTTGTGATATTAACTTTAATCCCAAACAGTATTTATTTTTTTTTTGTTGATATTCTTGTATAAAATAATATGTTTTTATTTTTTCTATGATAGGTATTATTTAAGTAGGTATCAGATATTTATAGAAAAATAAAAATATACACAACTACCTACTTATAAAAATAATTTTAAAAAGTACTGAGAATATTATACCCATGTCTGTGTAATACATAATATGGTGTTAGTATAAGAGGGATATTACAATTATGAATCCAAGTTGAATACTTTTTCGTAATTATATAACAGCATTTATATATAATTTAAATTATTTACAAATCGACATATTATATTTGAATTAGTTCAATAGTGTTACAAATTATTTTTAAGATTAAATTTTAAAAATAGTTCGCCAATGTTGCAATAATTGAAATTGAACACGTGTGATTTTAAGTACAGTCGTATAGATATTTTAACTATATAAATGGCAGGTATTCCTATTGTAGATTTGCACAAAATATTTCAAAACACTTTTGTTTAAATACATCATGAATAGATAAGACAGTAGATTTTCCGCGAAACACTATTTCTTAATAATAAAATCATAAGAGAGCTGTAGTTGTATTAAAACATAATAGTATGTATGTATTATAAATATGTATTAATGTTAATTAATTGTATTAGGTAAATAAAATGGATTTTTTTTTAGCAGCAACTATTTGGTAAAATGATTTTATTTTTGCAACATTTTGCAGCTATATGAATGAAAATTACACTACATATGAAGTGGAAGAACCTTCAAAATCGTTTTTAAGACCAAATTCATTGATTGGTAATGTAGATGGATTTATTAGAGGTTTAGCACAGACTCCTGGACGTGAACCCCAGCCATCATACAATAGCCTTGTAATCATACGATAATTTGTTAACTAAAATATTTATAACTAATTTAATTTCTAATTCTATTAAAGATTTCAAATATTGTTTTTGATGTTCCACCAATCAATACTACTGGACTTGATCTGCTTTCTTACGACATTCAACGGGGTCGTGATGTCGGTCTCCCACCATACACTAAACTGAGAAGTTTATGCGGACTGCCAGAAGTAAAATCATTTGATGATTTATCGGATTACATACCATCAGAGGTATGTAAAGCACTTATTCGCTTAATTTGTTCATATTTGCTTTGAAATATTAAAATTTAACTACCCTGCTCGATTTGTTATGTATAGAAAATTGACCAGTTAAAATATTTGTATTCATCGGTTGACGATATTGATTATTTCGTTGGAATTTTATCGGAAAATAAAATAAACGGATCTATGTTTGGCCCTACTGGAAGTTGTGTTATTGCTGATAGTTTTTACCGATTTAGAAATGGTGACCGTTTCTTTTACGACGTTAAAGATCAACCGGGAAGTTTCACTTCAGGTAAGATAAAAATAAAACAGGGAACCTAACTACTGTATAGTAAGTATCGATTGAACATCGCCGTAATTGAGTAGATCATTTTTATAAATTAACTAGGTACTATAAATTAATTATTAAAAAAATTAATATTTTTCTATTAATAGGTATTTTATATGGAAAGTTTAACTAATTTTCCCCAAAAACCTCTCATGTATTTTATTATTTTTGTATCACATGATATATATTATTATTATTAACTTAAGTCCAGTCAGTTCGCGTTCGGCATTCGTCGCGCACACTGCTTGCGCTCCGTCTATGACTTATTTATCCCGTATATTGGTCTTACGTATCAATCATACTTAATTACACTTAAAACATCTAGGTTTAATTAACATAGACTAAGTAATGTAAAATTTACTTAGTTTCTCCATTTGTCAATATAATTGATATAAATAACATATTTTTAATCTCATCGTCGCTTACCTACGTATTCTCTACATCTACAACAACTTGTGTGCGTCTTATCGCGCACCGCTGCGGCGGCAGTGACCTCGACTTTATCGCAATATCATTATTATGCCTCAATCTACATCTACATACAAAAATAAAAACACAAATTTAGCCAGCACTAAATCTAACATCACCAAACTACAGCCTGCTCGCCTAAAGAAAGTTTCAACTTCTGTCAACATTAATCAATCAGTCGACAATCAAGACGTTACCATAGAAAATTCGTCGTCAGGAAATTGGTCTGTGGCACAGTCAAAAAAAAATTCAAGTAAAAAAAATCTCTCCTCTTCTTCCGAACCAAATTCGCCAAAATATCAAACTACAAAAAATTATTTTTTACGTCTAATCGCTTTGAAGTACTCTCACAAGATGAACCACTCCCTACCACTTCAACAAAACCTACTCCATCGATTTCAAATGAGTCCCTTTCCAGAGAATAACATCAATTTCGGAATTAAATCTACCCTCCTCCCCACCAATTTTTGTAAAAGGTGTAATCTGTTTTACCGATCTTTGTTCAGAACTCATTGAACAAATCGGAATAGATAATTTCTTCTGCAAATCCTCAACTGATCGCCTAAAAATTATGACAACTAACCCAGCTTCCTATAGAACGCTGATTCATTTCCTCAAAGAGCAAAAAGCTGAATACCACACTTATCAACTCAAAGAAGATAAACCAACGCGAGTGGTCATTCGAAATCTCCATCCGTCCATGTCCACAAAACTTATCAAATCGGAGCTCGAGTTACGCTTATTTGAAGTCCGACAAGTAACAAACGTATTACATAAAATCAATAAACACCCACTACCGTTATATTTCGTCGATCTCGAACCGACAATACAGTCCAACGACATTTATAAGCTGACATCTCTTATCCACACCAAAATAAAAGTGGAAGGAACCATATAAAACAAAAACTATAAGCCAGTGTATAAACTGCCAGGATTATGGTCATACTAAATCTTAATGCAACTATCTACCTCGCTGTGTCCGCTGCGGTGCACTTCACTCTTCGTCAGCCTGTCCCAATCCACGGGATGCTACTCCAAAATGTGCCCTCTGCTCTGGTGATCACCCCTCAAATTATAAAGGCTGCTCTGTTTACAAGGACCTACAACATCGCAACAAACCAAAAAAGAGCAATCTTCTATCTGATATTATTAGTCATAAGAAAAATTTACAGGTTAGTTATCCAGTGGTTATCCCCTCAACACACCCACCAGACTCGTCCCAAACCTACGCTCAAGCTACTTCCGGTTTTTACTCAAATAACATAATTCTTCCTCCTGCTTCAGATATAAACAAGTTACATGACGAGTTCAAATTACTAATAAATCCATTAATCGTCCTACTCACCCAAGTTATCTCAAAACTTCTGGATAAAAATTAATATCATCATACACAAGCAACTCCCTTCTTATCCTTCTATTCAACTCAAATTGTCTGAAAAATCACTCAAATGAACTCCAGTTAGTACTCCAGGAGAAGCGTATCGATATTGCCTTGATATCTGAAACGCATTTTACAAAATACTCTCGCATCGCTATACCTGGTTATCATCTAAAAACAAATCACCCAGACAACTCTGCTCACAGTGGTGCTGCAATTTATATTAAATCTTCCTTGTCTTTTCAATCCCTTCCAAATTTTTGTCAACTTCATCTACAGTCTTGTGCTATCTTACTACACCTCAACAATATACCTACAACTTTAGCAGCAATATACTCCCCTCCGAGACATAATATTAATATTCAAAACTATATAGATTACTTTAGCTCTTTTGGTCAAAACTTTATCATAAGTGGTGACTTCAATGCTAAGCACCTTAGCTGGGGCTGTCGTACAAACAATCCTAGAGGGCTGGTTCTCTACAATTTTATAAATTTTAAGGGCTATACAATCCTCGCGCCCTCCGGACCAACATATTGGCCCACCTCCTTACGCAAAAAACCGGACATACTAGACATATTTGTATCCAACACACCTCGCAACCTATTCTGCACGACTACCAATCTCTTAGAACCTTGCTCGGATCACTCTGCAGCACTCCTGACTGTCAGTGCCTGTCCTCCAATTCGACCTTCTCTACCAAAACTCTTTCATCATTCAACAGATAAGCTTAAATTTCACGACTTGGTGGATAAAAACATTAATCTCAAAGTTAGTCTTAAATCCCCCCAAGAAATTGATGTAGTCATAAACAATCTAACAAAAGTAATCCAATCTACAGCATGGGCTTCTGGTCCTACTAAAATACAGTATTCATATGTTACTTCCTCAGTTCCCGCTCATATTCGTATCCTTATATCCAATAAGCGTAGAGCAAGGGCCGTTTACCAACGTTCACGTCTCCCATCCCACAAAAACATGGTCTTCAACTCTGGGGCAATGCCAAAAAATCCAACACAAATAAAATTCAAACCTTCCAAAATAACATCCTTCGTAAAATCACAAATTCTCCTCCGTATATTTCAAACCTAACTTTACACACCGATCTAAAAATTAAAACAGTTCATGAAGAAGCAGTGACCTTTTACAAACGTTTCCATTCTAAACTCCCTTCTCATACCAACCCCCTCATCTCATCTTCCAATCAAACCTTGCCACCTTCATTATTCCTGGGAACCCTCCCAGGAGGCTCAGAAGGAAATGGTGTAGAGATCTTCTCAATGAGTAAAGCTTTATACATTAAAAAAATAAAAATAATAATAAATATATAAAAATTATCAAGTAAGGGTAGTATAACCACTGGGTGACTCATCCCATCACGTTTTCATGTAAATAGTAAATACTCTTCTAATATCACATATTCTTATTGTCCCTAAAAAGGGACAGATTGTATATACCTTATATAAAATAAAAAAAAAACTTAATACTGACGTAACGTAAAATATAAATTGATTCACGGTATTTTCAGTTTAAAATTAGTATAAATATTTGTGTGTTTGAAAAATAATAATATACGTATGGCGAGAAGTTTAATGTCTCTGCGATTATAATTTTTTAAATCATAACATAATAATTAACTTTTGATTTGGATTCGTATATTTTAGATCAAATACAGTCTTTGAAGAAGATAACGCTTAGTCATATACTCTGTGTGACATCAAATATAGAACGTATTCAAACGGATACGTTCAGGTTAATTGATCATATGTAAGTAAATAAGTACTTGTCTATTATTAATTTATTCTAGTTTTTACATTATTTTAATATATTCAAATTTTTATTATAATACTTTAGACGAATAATGAAACTAAAGCCCAAATGTGAAACGTACACAATCGACTTGACTGCATGGTGAATGATACCTATTCATAACATAGTTGGTAGGTATTAAAACAATATTATATTATTTTGCTTGTTGTATTAATGGTCAGTTATTATGACCAAAGTGTACCATTATTTTGCAAAAAAGTAAATCTACGTTCAATAGAACCAAATGTGTGTTATTAGATTTAATATAAGAGCGAATTAAGGTAATACTGAATAAAGTAAAAATTATATCTAGAACATCTTATAGTAGCTCTATTATTGGTATCTAAATTTCTAGCAAGTTATATGTACATTTTAAAATCGTAATATTTTACATAGGTATATTATGTCCACTATAAAATTAATGTACCAATAGAATTCTATAAGATGCCTTTGATAATATTCTTACCGTTAAATATGAAAACTATACCAACACAAAATTGGTTTTGCGTCAAATTTAATGTGTATACATTTGTATGACAGAGACAACACACATGAGTTCGACTTCCTCTAAGGGTTGGATCACACTATGCATTTTGTCGGTTGCCCATAAACGAGATTGAAAAGCGCGGGAATCGTTGTTAATTTGAAATTTAATATAAATAATAAACTTATTTCAAAGAAATGTATCTAATATTATGAGTTATCGTTAAAATCAAACTAGCCAACATGTTGTTAGGCGGTGCAGTCTGTTTGGTGCAACAAACGTGTTCATTTGTACTTTTAAAAGCATATTATTATAATTATTAATATAATAATACGTATTACTGCACCATACTATACTATACCGAAAAACGCTCGGTGTAGACGGCTTCATTCAACTGGATGTAATTGTTAGTATGACCGAAACGCATTGTGGCTACGAAACCGCAACAGCGTGCGGTTTATCTCAGACCGATTTCGGACGATTCGAAGAATCTGTCTAGTCTGGTCGCGATAATGCGGTTTACATGTTAATTATAGACGTTGCGTATTATCGGCAACCGACAAAACGCATAGTGTGATCCGACACTAAGAGGTCAAATTATTTAACTATAAATAATATAACTTTTACGTATACAGTTTTCCTGATGCACAGACTTAAACGATTTTGTTTTTTTTTTTAAGATCGGAACTTTAAACTCAATGTGTGTAAACAAGAAAGTACAATTAAGCGTAAATCTATATATTATGAATCTAATCTAAATTATATTTGTGAAGTCTAAGGTTAAAAATATCTGTATGTCATTAGTTTTCGTTTTTAATTTTAGACAAAGTAAAATGTAAATACTTTTAAAGATTATTATATTATATTATATACATTTTTTTTTAATTTATGTTAAATTCAATATAATAGGCTTTATGCTGAGAACAATTAATTTTGTGTAAAAACCCTAAACTGTAAATGGATTAGATTTCCATAAAAGTTAATATTTAGAGAAAAAAATTAAAAACCACCAAGATATCAAACATAAATTATTACTTAGTAACTTATTTGTGTTTATAAAAAGCTTTTAAGTATACAGGGTGTAACAGAAAGAACTGACGATTAAAAATAGAAAGTTGATAAGAGTTAAACGTTATGAATATTATATGGATAATAAATAGTTTAAGATTTACTCGTGTCTAAAAATTCTCAAAAATAATATTTTGAAAAAAGTTTTTATAGTTCAAAATAATTTACTCCAAAAAATATTTATATTTTAAAAAACTGTATAAAATAAACCACTTATTTTAGAAAATTTGTTTTATCATCAATATTTTTCTTATAACCAAATTTACAAATAGGCTATTTTGAATTTTTCAAACAATTTTGAATCAAATTAAATTTTTTTTTGTTTTCAGATTTAAAAAAAAAATATTGTATACTTTTAATACAGTGCAAGTATCTATAAATGTTATATAAAAAAAATAATGTTAAAATATTGAATAGAACAAAAGTTATTTTAGTCAGTTCAATCTGTTATACACTCTATTTACACAATTACTGTTATAAAAATACACAGTATACGAATGAATGAACATTTTCTTTCATATGCCTGAATATAATGTTGTAAAATAATATCATGAATAGCTATCAAAAATATAAACTATAATATTGTACTAATATAAGATAATTATTTTATTTATATTTTTATTTAATTTATAGATTCTGAGCGGAGCGATTCGGATTAAAAATTCTTGTGTTATTTTCTGTCATCGCGCATGTTAAGAAGCAATTATAGTACTTCAAACTTCAACTTGAAGGGAGAGTTATAGTGGAAAACTGGATCTAATTGATACTTTTTTTTCAAATTATTATTAGAAAAAATCAACAATCTGTCGATAATAATATTGATAGGTATAATAATTTTAAGTTATAATCAGCTTAAAACAAAAACAGAAAATAATATAAAAAATGGGCATATATACGCTTGAGGTGAAGGGACTATGTCGGTGACGGAATTTCGGCTAATTGATACTTAAGTGCTTAAAAAAAAAGTTCAATACTTTTCAAAATATTCGGGAAAAACCAGAATATTTAAGCACCTCAAGCTGTTTTTAACAAAGTAGATTTTGTTTTTTTGTTGTAAATAAAAAACGAATAACCGTATACACACTCAGTTCGGCCGTAACATCGTCGTCTTCATATCTTAATGTGTAACCCACGAGTCGTAATAACTTCAATAAAATCGAGTCATTTAAACGATATTGACGCCAACTTCCACACGTTCAAGCCGCGTTTCCTTCGCCCATACGAGATCGTTATCAGAAACTTACATTTCACCATCACTGAAACCGATATTGTTTCTGCTTTATCTGAATTTGGGTCTTTCAGTCGAACGGGTTAAAAACGGGTCCAAAATATCTTAGACAAAAACACACGTCCCTTCCAAATATTTTTTTTGTGTTACTCGTGGAAGTCCTTAATATCACGCTTTCTTAAAACACCAGAATTTTTTTTTATTTTAATTTTTAAGAAAGACAATTTACAATCTGCACACAATAATTACAACAAGCAATTTGATTAAAAAAAAAAAAAAGTAAAGTAACATGAATAACTTGTTGAGGAAGAAACCCAATGGTAAAACCTCTTTTACTAATTTAATAAGTCTCTACACTAGCGGTTCCCAACCTGTGCACCGCGGTGCCCAAAGGGCACCACGAGCTTATTTCAGGGGTACCGCGGCTTAAGAGTGAAAAAAAATATTTACAATTTATTGTAGTTAAAATCGGTCAACAATGAAAACAAGTGTTCATTTTTATTATGTTTTTCATAATATTCACAGAGGGGCACCTAACTAAATTTGGAACAACAAAAGGGCACCGCCGACTAAAAAGGTTGGGAACCGCTGCTCTACACCATTTACGTTTTAGTCTGCGTGGTGGGTTTTTTGGGAGGGTAAGGGTGGACATGTGTGTTATTAGAGTATTGCTATGTGTGCTTAAATTATGGTGGAAACGTTTGTACATTATTTTGGCTAGTTCAGTGGTAGTTGTTATTTTTAAGTCATTGTGTAAGGAAAGGTTAGAACCGTACCACCAGGAGGCTTTGGTTACTAACCTTAGTGCAATTGATTGAAAAGCCTGAATTGGCCTAATGTTCGAGGGCATGTTCGAGGACCCCAGAAAAACACCAGAGTCAAAATCGAAAAACGACGTAAAAAAGATTCGCGGCCCTCCGCAAAGTCACAAATGCCAGTCATACGGCCACACATGAAATTATTTCTATCACGCTTTGCGCTGCGACAAATGTGGGGAAAACCATCATACTCTGACCGCATCAAAGATCGCAATAGTTCTGCGCCCTTTGATCAATAGACTTTACAGTTAACTTCAGAGGTTTCCCGATTTTCAAAAAAGCATCTCCAAATGTCCCATCAGACAACGTCACTGACCACCATACTCAACCCAAGACCAAAATTTATATGGATGTTTGTAACAGCCAAAACACATCCACGGAACCTATTTTCAGTATTATTTACCAATTTATATTTAATCTGAATGCTCTAATCAATTCACTAATTATACTTCTCTTAGATGTTCTAAATAGACTCGCCGCCAAAAATGATATCTAAAACTGTTTTTTTTTATTCAATTCTTCCCTACTCTTATCTTATCTGTTTATATTACATTACAAATAATGTATATTAATTATGTATATTATTATCAGGTTTTAACTATTGCAACTATTTAATAATAAGTTTTTATATGACCTTCACTGGTTACTAATTGTATTTATCTATATTTTTCATTTCACGTATTGTAACATTATCCCAATATTATTATATAATGCAATAATTTTTGGATATTATCATTATGTTATACATATATTATAACTGTTGAACTGTAATAGTTTATAACTGAAAGCTAATTAAACAAAAAAAAAAACGGTATAAACTTATTTTTAAATCTCACCAAATATTTTAAAAAGCATTTTCTAGACATGATATAATTCTCAAAGGCTATCGAACGATTGAGAACGTTATATTTTTTTAGCTAAACGATTGAAAACACTTAAAATTAATAAAAAGCTTACCGCTGACCCAAAAAAACCAATACGATTTAGAACAAATTTACGTGCAACGTTACCATATAATTTTTTTTTTTTTTTTTTGTCAAACGATAGATTTTTAGTTTGGACACAGTTACAAGTTAATTATTGTTAGTTTAAGAAAAATGTTTTTATTTGAATTTTTTAAAATAAAATATAAGTGTAATAGTGAAAAAGGTCAGAAAGTGGGTACCGCTCTGCTGTACAGTATGTGTCGAGTGGATCACTTTCATAGGTGTGTTAAATTTGTATTCAATGAAATAAATCATTGTATGCGAAGACGGTCTGTCAGCTTACATAACTAAGTGTACCTATTTTAAGATACTATTGGTATTAAAATTATTAATTTTATTACTATTAATAATACAATAGGTTGAATTCATTTTTGCAGAAAACATTGCATTAGAAAATTTAATTAAGTGTATAAAATATAATAATATACTTTAAAAGTTTTGATCACCCACAAAAAATATTTTTAAATTACAACAAACTAAATAGCATTGCTATTTAAATATTTAATTTCGTTCAAATTTGAAATTAAAAATGTTTATAAAAAATTATTTTTTAATGTATTTTTTTGATTTTTTGGTTACATTATTAAATATTTCGAAAAACATGGTTTTAAATTTTTGATCCTTGGCTATAAAAACTGATCGTTGTATACGTTTTCAACTATTAAATAATTTTCAAAAATTCGAGATTTTGATGAATTTGGTCAAAATTTTAAGTATAAATGCTTATAAAAAAATTTTTTTATTCGTATTTTTATTATTTTTCATCTGCTAATTTAACAACTTGGGAAGAACCTTGTATTAAATTTTCAAGAAATTTTATTTATCGATATTTTAAGAAAAAAACTTTATAATTTAATTTATATTTTAAGAAAAAATCAAAAACATTTTAGGCCTACAATCGGCTCAAAAATTATCAAAATGTTTTTAATTTTTTTTTTTTTTTTGTATAGAAAATGATAATACAGACATTTCGTGAAAATTTCAAACGTCTTCAATTATTCCTTTTTGAATTACATCAAAATAAAAATAATGTTTCCGGAGAAAATGGGTTAATATCCAATGTCTAATTTCAAACGCTCATAAAAAAGTACTTTGACTTTCCGGTAATTTTTTTTTTTAGAAAAGTAGAAAAAATTATAATAATATTTGTGTTAAATTTTCAAATTTTAGATTGAAATAGAAATTTTTTTATGAATTTCCCAAACAAAAAAAATCTGCAAAATTTCATGATTTTTACGGTTTTTTAGAAAAATCAACTTTAGATGCTTATAAAAAACTATTAGAGATTTACGCTATCATTTTTTTTTAATTTTCACTTACAACATATTAGGAAGAACTAGGTCCGGATAGGCCAGTCAAACATTCGAAATAATCTCGAAAGGCCACTAAAATGTTGGGCTATTATGACTCGAATAATTTTTGTAAATATAACATTAAACAAGGTAATACCTTATTTTCTATTTCGTCAACAAATGTGATAAGGTTATTATAATTTATTAATATTAAAATTTGGCCAATATGAGATACTATAGCAAATTACAGGTCAGTAGAAAAATATTTCTCGAAGTGCCGAGACTATCCAATCCAGCCGGATTGGATTCACAGAGCCCTGTGAAGAACATTATACTACATTTTTAAGTCTTTTGATCAACTGAAAAAATTTTTATCGGCAATAATAAAAAAAAAAAATAAAAAAATCCTATTTATTATGTTTATAAATAGCTCAAAAAATTTCAAAATACATTGAAAATATTATGGTGTATAGAAAATGCTTATATAATAATTCGGTAAAAATTTTATGTATTTACAGTCATTATTTCTTTTGTTTCATTAAAAATAAAAAAAAATATTATCAAAAATTTACTTTGCGAAAAAATTTCCGTTTTTCTTTTTTTTTGTTTTTCCCAGCACTTTTAAAAACTATTGGAAATTTTTTACTTTTGACCTCCCAAAGTACTAAATAGATTAACTTTCCTATTAGAAAAGATGCTGGTGAAGAAAACCGGAGCACTTTTACTGCACTAAAACGCGATGACAAACACACAAAAAAAAACACACAACATTGTAAAATTAAAACATTAATACATTCAATTATTTTTTATAAGCAGCATAGGCGCAACTAGTAGTAAGTTACCACTTAGAACCCCCAAATATTTTCATAGTTCTTCTAAATATATATTAGTTATTAGATAATAAGATACGAAAAATGTTTCCATGAATGAGACAAAAAATTGAACGAGAACATTATGCTGATAAACATTTCAAATTTACCTTATCTCAATGTTAAAGTAGATGTTGACAATTTATTTAAGAACAAAGATAAATTGGAAATATATTGTTAAAAGACAGAAAACTTGTGTTAAAATATAGTTACTTGTTGATGATTAAAAATTTCACGTTGATTATCCATTCTATGGAGGCCTACACAGCTATATTCTTAAGACTCCCCTATAGAATTACGGAAAAATAATTAGTTTATATAATTGGTTCCAGAAAAAAAGTCCGAAAGATTTATCATACTAATCAAATATTATATAATGAAACTATTCTTAATAATTATCACCTATTGTATTACATTAATATATAAGTGCAGTCGAACCACATTTGCAGTAGCTATATTACATAATAACATAAGTAGGTACTAATTGGACGATTTTATATTTGAAATAGAAATTTAAATCATCATTTTTTTCTAAAATATCAAAGTGATTGAATACAACTAATAGTTAGGTATAAATATTGTTCCATACATATTACCGGTGGCTTTTTATAATCAGAAAAGTAATTACTCAAAGAAAATGATAAACTCTCGATTAAAGTTGTTAGACTGTCTACCTTCGAGAGTGTATGCATAAGTAACTAATTAATTGTTATATAATATACTAATCTGATAGCTACAAACATTATTACTTATTAGTTTGTTTGAGTATGCTGATTAGAGGTACATTAAAATCGATGTAATAAGTATTAATATAAACGATACTTTACTGTCTTAAAATGTAGAATGACTATAGAATGATAAATGGCCCGACGAAACGTTGACCTCAAAACAATTAGTATTCCGTTTTTTTTATCATGATATATTTTCAATCAAAACATTATTATTTGTTCATAAGTTTTAACATTAACACCATAAATCCTGTTTACAAGTTTTATTTTAGATAAGAAAATAGTTTCTGAGAGGACTGATGAATGTATTGGTTTAATTATGATGGCGGTTTTAATTATTTTTTTGTATGTGTCATCAATAATGACCTTTTGAATCAGTGAAAATGCTTTAATCTAAGGGTAGTCTCTGGTAGCAAATTAGAACTAAATAAATATTTATATTAGTATTTTTTAAACATGATATCATTTTCAATACACTTTGGCTATTTTTCTGGTGTTATTTATAGATATTAAAAATTTTTATTTGTGTGTAGAAAAGCTTGAATATTTAATAAAATGTTTCTATTTAGTTCTTACAACATTTCAAAAATATCAAAAATACTTAGTCAACATTTTTTACTTTCTTAATCAATAATCAAAAAGAATTATGGTTATTGGAATGAAAAAAATCTAAATTTTCACTCTTTTTTGAGTTGAAATCATGTTTTGGTGAAGACGTTAACACTAGTAAAGTGCATAGAACTTTTAGGAGAAAATTAAATCCATCACTAATTTTTAGAGCGTAAATAGATAAAATATCTTAAATCGTAGTATTGTTTTTTTAAGTTAATAATAATAATACAATATATTACGTGATGTTTAAAAAAATAAAATAGTTCATCCTACCATAATATGAGTTTTATGTAATTTTAAAAAAAATTTCTGATAGTATTATATAAATTAATAAATTATAAAATACCTTTAAATATAGAAGCGCTGACACCATCGTTTCTCAATAGGATTGTATTAAGATTTAAGGCTATTGAACGATTGAGAACATTATTCGTTTTTGACCGTACCATTGAGAACACTTAAAATTAACAAATAACTTACTACTGACCCAAAAAACCAATACGATTGAGAATAAATTTTCGTGCAACGTTACAATACAATTATTTTTATTTTGGTCAAACGATTGATTTTTAGTTAAGACACAGTTACAAGTTAATCTTTGTTAGTTTAAGAAAAATCATTTTATTTAAATTTTTAAAATTAAAATATAAGTGCAATAGTGAAAAATAGCATTAATTATATAATAATAAGCATTGTTAAAATAATTTTTTTATAATAATAAATGTATATATTTAAAATAAACAGATGAAAATATTCTAGAAAAAAATCATTATTATGGTCTAATAGAAACATATTATTGGTACATTTCATCTATAAACAAAAGATAGGTTTGTAAATATAAGTTTACATACATTTGGAGTCAATAGTTATCGTTATGATAATTAAAAACTTATAAAAATGTGTATAAAAATGTAATACATCATTGGAATAAGTTTCCAACCAATATATATATTAAGTATAGTACTAAGTCTCTTCACCTCGTTCTGAAAGTATAATGTAAATGTCGTTATTTTCCATTATGTGGTGAATAGGAATATATAATCGACAAGCACAAAATTGACATTTTCGCGATGACTGTATCACCTAACTGTTATTCTCTCAATAAATATTTAAATAATATTATTAATATTACTTTAATTCTAATAATATCCGATAAAATTTTGATAAATATAACAATAATGATTATCGTTCAATAACAATTATTAAATTTGGCAACAGTGATAAAAAAAAAAAATTTGACCGTTCTCAATCGTATTTTACTGCGTATTAAATATGACATAATATATTTTTCATTAAATTCAAATTTAATTCATATACATTGCATTAACCTACTCAATGACACTCAATGATAGGTTATTTTTACGTTAAAAATAATATCTAAGAAATGTCCCGGACAGGAATAAATTTTTGGTTTGATTGGTATGGTAAATAAATAAACCCTGTGAAATAAATATTTCTACGAAATCAATATTATACATTTTAAATAAATGAATATTAAATTATTTCGTTTTGCGATATTTTCCGTTTAATGATATTCTATTTATTACGTGATTCGTTATGTTTTGTTTTGTGGTATTTAATTAATTTGGTTTACCGTATTCCGTTTTAATTACGTTTTAAATTTCAATCGTTTTTTGTCATATTATATAATGTTATAAATTTATAATCATAACGTTATTGTAACATTTGCAAGCGCTGGAGTTAAGTAGATAAAATGATTCATCACCGACGGTTAGTTTGGAGTATACGGTGGCGAATTCAAAAGTTTTCTAAAATCTATAATATTATTTGTAATTCTTGGATTTTATTTTCAAATTCATAATAAGTATAATTGTATGTTACTTAAACAGTTAACCACACATTAAACTTATTGGATACCTATTACATTTTACACAATATATATTTATATTTAAATATAACAAATATCTATCTTAAACCAATCAATTCACAACTCCAATCGACTATTTGATTCATCCCAGTCTTTAAAGTTCAAATAGAACTCCTTGTCACATTTCCGTTTTAGCGTAGGAAATAAACTAAAAAAACAACAGAAACAATTTTTTAACATTATGTAGGGAAATTATCAAAATAAATGTATAATTACTTGTGATCGACTGTCTTAAAAATGTCGTTTTGTACGTGGTGTATATTTGAACTAGCACATCTGACGTGACCGAGAGTAATTTTTTTGATCGCTTTCAGTTGATTTAATAAACGGTTAACATTTTTCATAAATTATGATTATCTCATATTTATTACATTATGTATTATACATATTTACCATCGGTGAAGCTACAGGGCTGTCCTTGTAAATCATAGAAAAAGCGATCACCAGCTTTGTATCGATAAAAACTATTTGCAATTAAACACCGTGCTGTGAGGTCACAATTGCACCGTCACTGTCTTTTTTCAATAAAATATCTACTATTAAGTCGATGTCATTCACTGAGTTATAAAGTTCTTTTAAATGGGCTATAGCCTAAAATACAAATTATAAAAATGTTACATAATTTTAAAATACAATTAAGTTTCTTTTTTTTTTACTATTACCTAAAAACATTTATAGAATACATTTCTAGTTATATTAGTACACATATAAATGTAAACACTAATATAATAATTATTATGTTATAGTTGTAGGTTAAACATGATGTTAAAGTATTACTATTTGTTTGATAATTTACTCTACTTGTAGGTGTATGAGATCCTCTAAGTCTTCAAAATTGTTGGCCAACAGATAACTGCAAAAATGTTTGTTTTGATTGTATGATTGAAGACTTACATCGCGGCCTCTTACAATATCAATTGAAAGTAGATAACCATTATTGTACGGAGGTGTATTAAAGTATACATAACGTCCTGTTAATCGAAAGTTGTTAATTGAATGAAACATGAAGTTGGATATCTAAAAAAATAAAAGACAAATGTACTTGATATGTCACGTTGTTTTTAATATGTAGAATCGTTGTGTACGAAGAGCACACAATAAGATATCCGAAAAATTAAAAAAAAAATACAAATAATAAAATTATATTATTATTTATTATAATAATTTTACGGCGAACTCACGTAGATATTGTAAGAGGGTTGAGTCACTCGACCTGTAGTCTTTATAAATCCTTTAAACAATTTATCGAAATTATTATCAATGGTTAATAGGTCTGCGAATAATATCCAATCGGCAATTTTTACTGATTTTTCTATTTCGTAGTTTTTGTTCACAAAACTTTAATGTCAAAACTCAAAATTATTTGCTCAATCAGTTTTATATTCAAATTAAACAAGTATTTAAAATGTATGTATATATAATATATATATATTACATGTTTTAACTGAGCCAGTATAATTGAGTATAGAACTCGATAATCAGCAAATGAAAATTCTAAAAACGTCAAGGGATTTATATTAGGATCATAGATCTTTAGTTTATTAAATTCATACATTTCTTGGAAATCATTTCCTAAAAAGTAATTTTTTTAATAATATGCTTCACTACTAACATTCTCAAAATTTTAATCAAAAATATAACGTTAATTAATGTACCAATAATAATCGGTAACAAATTTTCATATGTGATACGTTGAATGACAATTCTTCGTGTCTCGTGCTAAACAACTTCATCCGACCAAAATGGACTCAAAAACAAGAGCTTTGAAGCGATATAATTATGAAACCTTAAGAATAAGGTCTGCATTGCAGCTATTTCTATATTTTGACTCCTGTTGTTTGGACCTCCTGTAAAAAATATGTAATAAATTACTTAAAGTTAAGTTGATAGTTTTTAGGTAATTAATTAATTTTTTATTGGTACAGTTACAATTTTTAAAATTATACAGTTATCAAAGACACAGTACAATATGTGGTAATTAATTGAAGAATAGACAATTTATAATCTTAAATGTTTTTTGTAATGGATTTAAAAAAAATTAATATTTTTTTAATTTTTTTTCTAAAAAAGGTGGTTGTAGGATTTAATATTAAATTGTCAACCTTTTTGGCCGAACATATATTTTTTTCAATCATTTATAGAAATGAAAATAAAAATGAAAAATTGAAAATTGTAAATGCTCAAAAAGATTCAAAATTATACCATATAGAAATTGCTAATATAAATATTAGGTGAAAATATCAAGTATCTATATTACAATCATCACTCATCACTAGAGTTAGGATGTTCATGGCTTTTGCACTTTTTTCCTTTGACTCTGTACAATGCTATCTTAGCTAAAAAAAATTTTCATACTCCCTTGATTCAGAATATTCTAATTTTATTTTACATTTTTAGGCATTTTTAGCTATAAATGCGTTTTTTAACATTTTTTCATATTTTAGGTCATTTTTTCTAGTTTTTGTGCAATGTGTGTAAATACCCCTGTATTTTTTTCAAATTTTAGATTTAAAAAAAAATTCTATAATATTCAAAAAAATAATGTTATTATTATTATTGTGGGGTTTTTGTTGTGATTTAATTTATTGCTTACCGATAAGATTTACCGTTTGAGTGTTATACATTTATAAAATAAGTACTCTTTCAGACAAACGCCGATCATACACGCTTATCGAATATTATATTTATAAATTGTATGGAATATGAATATCAATGAGAATATATTTAATATAATTTTTTTTATTTCTACTTTACTTTTTAATTTATTTTTAATAGTTTTATATAATGCTTAAAATTTAAAAGTATTCTATTATCTATTAATATTACAATTCATATTTTAAATTGCTCTGATACCCATTATTACGCCTATATCTCTAATAAAAATTATTATTTTTAAATAAAATTTTTCACTTATTTAAGTAGATTTTTTTGGTCATTTTTAAATTCATTTTTTGGAGTTTTTATGGCCTTTTAGCATTTTTTTAGGACATTTTTGTGTGTTTTTTTAGGCCATCAACATTCACAATGAGTTATCTATATTACTGTGAAGCATTTTAATGGGCAACTAATAATTCGTTATTTGTTAGTTCTATGACATGTACCTGTGAGTGTGTTCGTGTCGTTCATATACGGGTAGTAAAGGGTTCTCTTACACTCCTACACATTCACAAGATTGTGTGACGCCGAAACATATGTGAATAAGGTTGCCAATAATTTGCTCCTTAATAAATAGTCGGCATTGAGGGCCTTAATACATTATTTTTAGATGGGGCGGAGTCAAATGTAAAAAATGTTCAGTACTTTTTTTAAAAATTGGGAAACACTTTAAACATTTCACTTTTACTTAAATTATCATTTAAAAAATGTTTAGATAAAATTAAAACTATTTATAGCATTTGGAATTTTTGAAATATTTTAGTTTTTTATTTAATTAAATGTTCAGACTCAGCTAAAAATATAAGATCATACACAATTCTTTAAAAAAATAAAAAATACTTTGGTAAGATTTTTTTTTCATATAAAGTTCAAATTTTAACAAATTTTGTCGAAATCACAGAAATTTTATAGATTATTTTGTAGTTAAAAATGCATCATTTTTTTTTAGAAGTAAATCTTGACAATTTAATGTGATTTTTCTAATAAATAATTTTTACTTAAACTAAAAAATATAAAATATGTGTATATAACTGGTATACTAACTAGACAATTATTATGAAATCCTTATTTAGTGCAATATGCAAATTGCAAAAACGTCTTCATGTTTTAAATAAAAAAAATTTTCAATTACATAAGAAAAAAAAATATAATATAAGTATAAAACGAAAAAAAACAACAAAAGATAATATATTAACTAACTTTTAATATTATACTATAATGATTACTTTTTCAAAATATAAGATACAGTTATAGTATTCGGTTAGTCAATTATAGTATTTAAGAGTTATATATATAATTACACCTGGGACTTAATGCTCTGAAAAAACACGAAAAATGCTTTTATGCCCTAATTATTTTAAAATAATGCATTAAAAATGCACTAACATATTTTTTATTCTTAATAATTTTGGTGTAAAAGAATGTCTAATTAAAAACGAATTTTCTAATTTGTATTTCAGTTATTACCGTTTTTTAGATACTTTAATCTTTTTTCAGGAAAAAAAATGTAGTAATTTAATACCTAAAAAAATTATATTATTATAAATATTACTATATTAGTTACTTTTGTAATTGCATTAGATTGTAACTGAATTTTATTCGTAGGAAAAATGTGCAAAATATAAATAGCACCTAGTAATAACAAGCCAAACAAAACTATACTGAAAGTCCACTTGAGCACTTTATTATTATTTCACTTCATAATCAAATCACTGTTTTTTAACAATGATCTGAAATGAAAAACATAATCAATAGGTACTGTAATTTAAAATCTTGTAAAAGTATTTTATTATACTCATTTGTAATATTTAATATGTGTACATAATTTCATACTCACTGTGATTCATCACTCTGAGAAAATATACTAATTTTATTGAAGTGGTTTTTCTGTTGGATTAAATATAAAAAATTGATTTTTTAGTTTGATACTTTGTGAAATTTACATTTTAAAAAAACAAAGACACATATTTATCAAAAGAAAGAAATATTATTTAGAGGTTCTCAGAGAGTAATAATTTGTTTTTATCTACAGCCTACACTCAACTCGTTGAATATTATGTCCTTACTAAAACACATTTAATAGTTGGCTTAGATCCAACTATCAACTGAGTGCATGTTTTTGTATTATTCATTCCTTGACCACTACGGCCCACCACATCGTTGAAATGTTATTTTGTTTATATTATCTTTAATCCAAAAGAATGTTACAGACCATAATATTACTATAATATAAGCAACTATTTTGAAATAAAATAAAAATATAATTTTTTCAATCGATGACAATTTACTAGAAATAACAAGTTCTTTTTTTTTTAGCACTCTCTTCCGCATTATGCAAGATCTTTGAATATATGCTTAAATCTAGGTTAGATTGGTGGTTGGAAAACAATTCAATCCTACCTGATAATCTTTTTTCCTTCAGGAAAGGAAGGGGTACAACCGAGTGCCTCTCATCTTTCATAGGAAACATATACCACTCCCTTAATAACAAAGAGTTCTTTGTAGCTACCTC
>JACXSJ010003662.1:0-20805 GCA_014851325.1 Pentalonia nigronervosa | reverse complement strand
CCCCACCCCCCTTTTTGGGTTTGCGGTTTTTGTTCTCGTTCGAGTCCGAGAGGCACTTGGAACTACCCCTTTGCGGGGAAATACGGGGTTTTGTTTTGTTCCTTGTCATCCAGGGTCCAAGGTGATTTCGAGTTCCGGTGAGCGTTTCTGATACCTTCGGATTCGGTACGCCCACCGGAGTCGCTCGCTCTTCCTGGCGTTGTCTGAAGTGGTAGCAGCAAAGGGGGCAAGGGTCACCGGACCTCCCCCTTGCCATGGATTCGGCGCCTGGCCCCTGTGATGGTCTGGAGACCGTGAACGTACCTGTTAATATGGACCTATTCAAGTCAGTGAAAGGTCTGGGCAAAGCTTTGCACACCCATGACGGTGGTTTTGATTTATTATGTGTCAAAGCGACAGCCTTACAGCTGCTTTGTGATAAACTACGCAGCGAACCGGCGAAAGAAGCGATTAAGGAGGTGCTGGCAGTAATTACGTGTCTCAAAACTAGCCGTGAAAGCGTTACAAAGGCGTTTAACGTAGTGGCGACTCACGTGAAAGCCGCCGTGAATCATACGCACCAGAGAGCCGACGCGGAAACACAATCACCGTGCTGGTGGGAGATTGGACCCACGCCCCGGCCTGGACATCTACGTGAAGTCAGATTGGGAGATATACCCATGCAGTCGGGATCAGTAGAAGACACCGAAGCTAATGGTGGCCCGTTGTCTTCCTCTTGGACTGAGGTGGTTAAGAGAAGGGCAAAGGCACCTAAACCCGCGGCGCCTGTTGGGGCTTTATCAGTAGACAGAGAAGCTGCGATACCTTCTGCTGTACAACCACGTCGCAGAACGCGCCCTCCCGCGATCTTGGTGAAGGCCGGAGAGGAAGACTTCCCGACACTAGTTAAAAAAATTCGCGGTGGAGTTAATCGTGAGGTGATCGGTGATCGAGTAGTGGGTATGAGGAAGACCAAAACCGGCGAATTATTGATTGAGGTCAAAGGTGATCCTGGCCAGGTCGAAGCTGTGCGCACCGAAATCCTGAGGTCCGCTGGAGCCGACGTGGTGGTGAAATCTCTCCAACCTAAGTTGTTGCTGGAGGTTAGGGACCTCGATGAATGGACTGAAGCTGGCGAACTTATTGATGCTGTTGCAGCAGCAGCCGACATTCGAAGTGACTCGCTCAAGTTGATATCGCTGAGGACACGGTTTGGTGGCACGCAGTCGGCCTTGATCCTCGTTCCGGCAGATTCTTGCCGTAGACTGCTGGCCCTCGGTCGAGTGCGTGTGGGTATGGTCAACTGCAGATTAAAAATGGTAGAGCAAAAAGTGAGGTGCTTCCGCTGCCTCGCCTACGGCCACACTTCGAAGGACTGCGATGGCCCCGATAGGAAGGAGTGCTGCAGGCGCTGTGGCGCGCCCGGGCATATGGCAGTAAATTGCAGCGCCTCGGCGCAGATGGTTAGTGCTTTCGCTAGGGTTGTAGGTGCTACACCATCGAAAGGGGAAGTGTGTACAAGAACCGAGGGTATGGCGGTGGTGAATCTACAATGATTGATCCCATGTTGCGTACAACCGGATCACCCCCTCGGAAGGTGACCAAAGTCGTGCAGGTTAACCTTAATCACTGTTGGGCAACGCAACAGCTACTGCACAAAACGATGGCGGAACGTGGCGCCAATGTCGCAATTGTTTCTGATTACAATCGCCCCATAGCGGATACTGAGCGCTGGGTTGCCAGCGCCGATGGCAAAAGTGCCGTCTTCTTAGCGGCTAGTTCCGACCTGACTATTGTCGACCGTGGTGCGGGTACAGGTTTTGCTTGGGCGAGGATCGGTTGTACGATATATTATAGCTGTTATTGCACCCCCAACTGTTCGGTAGCTGAGTTTGATGCATACCTAGTCAGTTTGGAAACCTCGATCCGTCATCTTTCCGCCACGCAGGCCAATCTTGTCGTGGCTGGTGACTTTAATGCGCACTCTGCCGAGTGGGGCTCTGATACTATCGACGTTAGAGGGACGCTGCTCGCTGACTTTGCCTCGGTCCTTGGCTTAGCAGTCTGCAATGTTGGCGGTAGACCGACCTACAGAAGAGTGAACGCTGCTTCGGTAATCGACGTCACCCTGACCCGACCACTACCTGGCAACCACCCGCTAGTTGAGAACTGGCATGTCCTGGATGATGTCTACTCTGCCAGTGACCACCTGTACGTGGAATTTACCGTAGTGATGGCTGATACCCAATTGAAATCCTTGTTGAGGGATAGTGTAGCTGGCTGGTCTGTTAGGAAGCTTAATCCCGAGGTGGCTAATGCCTATTGGGACATAGTGGGTGCTCCCCAGGCGATACCAAGCGGTGCTTCTGCTGAGGAACAAGCCAAACACATCTCTACACTCCTCACGACATCGTGTGATGCGGCTATGCCCCGCAGAACCATGTTTAAGGGCAAGAAAAGTGTTCACTGGTGGAATAGTGAGATTGCGGAGCTGCGTAAGGTGGCCATTGCTGCACGTAGGAGCTATCAACGCGCTGGGCGCAGCTCACGTGTTCGGGAAGCCGAACGTGACCTTTATAATAGGGCCAGAACCAGTTTGAAGTTGGCCATCAGGAGGGCTCAGGAGAAGAGTTGGAAGGAGCTGTGCCTTTCGGTGGACAAAGACCCCTGGGGCGTCCCATATAAACTGGTCGTCAAGAGACTTGGGCGTCGCGCTCCGGCCCTGGACCCAGATATGGTCGTTAAGGTGGCTCGCGAGTTGTTCCCAAAGTCCACTCCTACTGATTGGGCTTGTTGTCCCATATTGATTCAACAACCAGTGGTCATCTTGGATCTTAACTTGAACGTCCCTCTGACACCTCTATTCACTGAAGACGAGATCAGAAGTGCTGTATCCCGACTGCCCAACGGGAAGGCTCCTGGGCCCGACCTAGTGCCGAACGAGGCGATCAAAATGGTCTTCAGCAGATTCCCGGATAGGTTTAAAAGGTGTTACGACTCGTGCATTGTTAATGGGGTCTTCCCGTCCAGGTGGAAGCGTGCTAGATTGGTGCTACTACATAAGGGGCAGGGTAAAGCCCACGATAAACCATCTAGTTATCGACCTATAAGCTTGCTGGACGGAGCCGGTAAGATCTTAGAGAGAATGCTGCTCAATAGGTTAGAGTCTCACCTGACCTCCGTTGGTGCTATCAGTGATGCCCAGTTTGGGTTTAGGCGGTCAAAATCCACTTTGGACGCGATTGGAGAAGTTATTAATTGTGCACACCGAGCTGCTCGTGGGCCGGTCCAAGATAGGGATCTATGTGTCCTTGTTTCATTGGATGTTAAGAACGTTTTTAATACAGCATCCTGGAAGCTCATTGACAAGGCGCTATGCAGATGGGCGGTACCTCAATACCTTATTAAGGTGCTGAGGTCTTATATGCAGGACAGATCACTCCAGATCAGCGACGATACCAGTATTCCGGTGACGTGTGGGGTTCCACAGGGGTCCGTTTTGGGGCCCACACTCTGGAACTTGTTTTATGATAGCGTTCTGCGGCTTCCTGTACGCGACGGTGTTAAGTTGGTGGCCTTTGCCGATGACGTGGCGGTTGTAGCCGTCGCACACAACGCAGAGCTAATTGAGAAGATTGTTAATCCCACACTTGACGATGTCACGACTTGGATGTCAGAGAATGGCCTTTGCCTATCTCCGGAGAAATCCGAGTGTGTGGTGCTGACAAACAAACACAAGTTCCAAAACCCAGTTCTGTTTTTGCAAGGCTGTCAGATCCCGATCAAATCGGCGGTCAGATATTTGGGTGTTATCCTAGACACTAGATTGTCTTTTGTTCGACACGCGGATACGGTGGCAGCGGGAGCGAGAAAAGCTGCAGCAGCCCTTGGGAGGCTCATGCCTAACGTCGGCGGGCCATCACAGTGCAAAAGAAGGCTCCTGATGAGTGTGATCCATAGCCGACTGCTTTATGGAGCGCCAATTTGGTCGGAGCGGGTGTTGGAGATTCAAAAATCCAAGAATCTTTTGTTGCAGGCGCAGAGGTGCGCAGCATTGCGGGTTGCTAGGTGTTACCGGACAGTTTCGGATATGGCATCTTTAGTACTAGCCAGGATGCCACCGGTTACCCTACAGGCCGTGGGTAGGAAAATGACCGCGGTGGCAAGAGCCGGTGACTCCCCAGTGAATAAACGGGAGATAGGGATGGTTATTATTGGTCGTTGGCAAACCCTTTGGGAGTCCTCCCCTAAAGCCGCATGGACAAGGCGACTGATCCCCGACCTAACCAGGTGGTGGCGTTTTGGCCCGAGGCAGGTCAGCTTCCACTTGGCCCAGGTCCTTACTAACCATGGGTGTTTCCAACACTACCTATGGACGAGAGGTAAGGTTCACAGTGCAGCCTGCCCTCACTGTCCGGCAGAACTAGACGATGCGGAGCACACTGTATTTGTCTGTAACTTCTGGTGCGGTGTGTGACGGGAACTGGAGGAGTCCTTGGGCCGACCTATCCATCCAGAAGACGTAATGGATATGATGTGCGGGCCAACATTAGCTGAACTATCTGCGGACCCAAGTAATAGTGCCAAGCTGTTAGTAGCGGCCTCCAAGGTCAGAGGACAATTTTGTCGAATGGTGGAGGAGATAATGGATCGCAAGGAGCAGTTCGAGAGGGAGAGGCAGCTTGTAATGACCGCTGGCCAGCCGTTCATCCAGATACAGTGACTCATTAGCTAAGCTCTTGTTACCTGTAAGCTTTTTTTAAAGCGTAAATTGAGGGGATAGAGCCCCTCTTTGTTGTAACTAGTGTTGTATGGTTGATGCAGGGGGATTGTCCCAGTATACAACCAACTTAATTTGTGATGTTTTGAATAAACGATGTGGCGCAGGGAGGCAGTAATGGGGAAACCTAGTTCCCTCCCTGTGCTACGATGCAAACAAAAAAAAAAAAAAAAAAAAAAAGGTTAGGTTAGGTTAGGTTAGTACAGCGGTGGCTGTTGTAGAGGTAGGACGTGCCTCTGTATCGCTCCTGAATCATTTGCACTTTTCTCGAGTAATAGTCGTCCGTTTTTAGCGCGCAGTGTCTTGATCGAAGCGTTGCGTCGCACTGAATCGAACGGTACCACCTGCGACACTTTCGACTTGGTAATCGCAATGGGGGCTTTAAGCTATTGCTCAATAAGGCCTCCCACCTTGAAGCTGTAGTTGCGAAGATTCGTAGTGATCAGGTGCGGGAAGCCATTAAAGATCTTCTAATGGTGGTCGCTGGACTTAAAGACAACCGGGAAAAAGTGACCAGAGCATTTAATGTTGTTGTAACGACCGTCAATACAGATGCAAAGAAGTCTGAGATTACTAAGCCTACCCATGACGTGGAGACGCAATCGCCTTGTTGGTGGGAGTGCACCGACAATAATATTGCGTCTAAACAGCCGCGGCAACATAAAGACAATGATGCCAATGTTACGTGTCAGGATCATGGTGAACCTTCGACTTCTTCTTGGACGGAGGTTGTAAAGAGGGGGACGAAGCTTCAGAAATCGGCGATGCCAGTCCCTGCAGTACGGGAGAATATAGCAACTAGTTTCCGCCAAAAAAGGCGCCCTCCGGCGATTCTTGTTAATGTTGGAGCTGAGGATTTTCCGGCCCTGGCCAAAAAGATTCGGGATGAAGTTGACGCCAAAGTCATTGGCGATAGTGTGGTTGGTCTGCGTCAGACGAAATCTGGTGGATTATTAATCGAGTTGCGTGGCGATCAGACTCGCGTCGAAGAAGTTCGTGCAGAAGTATCAAGAACAGCGGGTGAGCATGTAGTTGTCAGAGCGTTAAGTCAGAGGGCCCTTATGGAAGTCCGAGACATTGATCAGTGGACTAGTGCAGACGAGGTGGCTGAGGCGGCTGCTAGTGCCGCTGGTATTGGCATTGATGTCATTAAGACTGTTAGTCTTAGGAAGAGTTTTGGAGGATCCCAAATTGCTTTGCTCTCTCTACCAGCGTATAATGCCATCAAAATTTGTAGTTCTGGTCGGTTACTGGTAGGCATGGTATGTTGTAGAGTTCGACAAGCTGAGCCTAAAATCCGTTGTTTTCGCTGCCTGATCTATGGACATGTGTCCAAGGATTGCAGTGGTCCTGATAGGACGGGATGCTGTCGGCGCTGCGGTGAGGTGGGTCACAAGGCTGCGAGTTGTAGTGCTACACCGGAGATTATTAGCGCCTTCATGAAGACTGCTAATCTGATGAATACTAAACAAATATGATGGCCTACAGTGGCAATCTAACTCGGAGTATATCTGTTCCTCGACAGCCAGTGGATATTGGAGTGCTCCAAATCAATTTGAATCATTGCTGGGCGGCACAACAGATGTTGCTCCAGACCATGGCGGAGCGAGATGCCTTGATTGCGGTCATTTCTGATTATTATCGGGCTATGGGGGATGCAGAGCATTGGGTTGAAAGCACGGACGGCAGGTGTGCAGTGTTCGTGCGTGCCTCTGACATGGTGTTCTCTGAGCATGGTGCTGGTCCCGGTTTTGCCTGGGCGAGAGTGGGCACAATCGTGGTCTATAGCTGTTATTCCTCACCTAACTGCACATTGCAGGAATTTCACTTTTTCCTCGGAGGTCTGGAGGAATCTATACGGAGATCTTATAGTGTCAATGTTGATCACATAGTAGCTGGTGACTTTAATTCCCATTCCCCAGAATGGGGCTCTGCGACTATTGATGTGAGAGGATCACTACTCTCAGACCTAGCCTCGTCCTTAGGACTTATGGTCTGTAACAGTGGTACTCGGCCTACTTATATGAGAGTCAATGCCGCCACGGTTATAGATGTTACCTTCGTGCGTATTGCCCCGAGCAGTTGCTTGCGAGTCGTTGACTGGATAGTACTTGAGGACACGTACTCGGCCAGCGATCATATGTATATTAATTACAAACTGCTGCTTACTAATTTAAGGCCCTCTCCTGCTGGAGCAAGTAGAAAGTTGGCACCTGGATGGTCGGTGAAAAAGGCAAATTGGGAGGCGGCTAACTTGTTCTGGGACCTAACTGGCCCTCCCCCACCGCTACCAGTCGATGCCCCTGCTGAGAATCATGTTGATCGGCTGAACACATTTCTTACTGCTTCGTGTGATGCGATAATGCCGCGCAGAGTGGTCTACAGTGCGAAGCGTTCAGTGCATTGGTGGAATGACTCAATTTCTTCACTGAGAAAAGCAGCTATTGCTGCCAAGAGGGCCTACCAGCGTGCGGGTCGAAGGACATGGCAGGTGGGTAGAGTCCTGGAGAGAGACGCGTATAACGCCGCTCGGGTTGAGCTGAAAAAAGCCATTCGTCGAGCCCAAGAGGAGAGCTGGCTGGAGTTGTGCAGGACAGTGGATAATGAACCTTGGGGCGTACCATATCGACTAGTCACCAAAAGACTAGGTCGCCGACCCCCAGCTATGGAGCGTAATACTCTTGTGAACTTGGCAAGTGGATTATTTCCATCGTTCCTTCCTACTCAGTGGAACCTCATTCCTGCGACTACTAGTGTTCCCTCGGTTTTGCTTGACCTAACACAGATGGTGATAGAATTGCCACAGTTCACGATAACAGAAGTTGCTAAAGCTGTTGCCAAGCTTCGGCCTGGTAAGGCGCCAGGTCCAGATTTTGTCCCAAATGAGGTCATCAAAGCTGCGTTTGGGAAATATCCTGTACCTTTTGTTGAATGCTATAATGCATGTTTAGTTGAGGGCGAGTTTCCCGTAGTTTGGAAGCGTGCAATGCTCGTCTTAATTTATAAGGGACAGGGTAAATCGCGTGATGCTCCGGCGAGCTATCGCCCTATCAGTTTGCTTGATGGTGCAGGAAAAATTCTTGAAAGGCTGATATTGGAACGTCTTTGCTCCCATCTCGCTACGGTGGATGCTCTTAGCAATAAACAGTATGGTTTTAGAAAGAATAGATCCACAACAGACGCCATACGTGAAGTAATAAAGGTAGCTGAAGCTGCAGGCAGCGGCCCCGTCCAGGACAGACACCTTTGTGTACTGGTAACCCTGGACGTGCGGAACGCTTTTAATTCGGCGCCTTGGCCCTTGATAGATGCTGCGCTAAGAAGAGCATCGGTCCCGGATTATCTTATTGCGATATTGAGATCGTACATATCCTCTAGGGAATTAATCCCGAGTGATGGGCTCAGTATGACGGTCACAGGAGGTGTACCACAGGGTTCTGTACTTGGGCCCACACTTTGGAACCTTTTTTATGATGCCCTCCTCCGGATTCCTGTCCGCGAGGGGGTCATGTTGCTTGGATTCGCTGACGATGTGGCAGTGGTGGCGGTTGCACATAATGCGTCACTGATAGAGGATTTGGTCAACCCCACTCTGGAAGATATTGCTGCGTGGATGAACACCAATGGACTGGAGCTTGCTCCTGAGAAATCAAAATGTGTGGTGTTGACGAAGAAAAATGCTTTTCGCGACCCGGAACTCTATGTTCGAGACCATCGGGTTCCAGTCCGGCGAAATGTAAGGTATCTTGGGGTACTCCTAGACACGAGGTTGTCCTTCGGCGACCATGTTGCGTCAGTTGCTGCTGGTGCTTCCAAAGCAGCAGTGCGTTGGGTAGGCTCATGCCCAATGTGGGAGGGCCTGCACAGTGCAAACGAAAGCTGCTCATGAGTGTTGTGCATAGCAGACTTCTATATGGTGCACCTATTTGGGCTGATAGCGTACTATCCGTTCAGAGAAACAGAAACCTCCTTTTGAGAGCTCAAAGGCAAGTGGCTCTGAAAGTAGCGCGATGCTACAGAACAGTGTCGGACATGGCCGCACTGGTCTTAGCTAGGATGCCTCCAGCCTTCTTGCAGGCAATCGGATGTAGAAAAGTTGCTGATGCGAGGAGAGCAGGTGCCCCCTGTGATAAGGCAGAAATATTGATGTCCATACTACAGAGTTGGCAGCAAATATGGGATACGACCACTAAGGCTGAATGGACAAGGAGACTAATACCCAGTCTCTTGAACTGGTGGTTCTATGGCCCTAAGCAGGTAAGTTTTCACCTATCCCAAGTATTAACCGGGCATGGTTGCTTTCAAAAGTACCTTTGGGAGAAGAAGAGGGCTATTAGCCCAGCGTGTGTGCATTGTGATGCTGTTCAAGATGATGCTGAGCACACTCTATTTCTATGCCCTTTCTGGGCTGGTGCCAGGAGGGAGCTGACCTTAGCGATGCGGAAAGAGGTTGGACCAGATGATGTGGAGTATCTGCTGTGCGGCGTTGTGGGCAATGACCTTCCTGATGATCCAGGTTTGAGAAGCAGATTGATTGATGCTGCGACTCTGCATAAGCGTTTGTTTATCAACATGGTGGAGGCGATATTACAACGTAAAGAGGAGCTTGAGAGACTGCGGCAGCGTAATGGTGACCAATGAACAAAAATATTATATTGCCCTGTAGTTAAGTTTTATATTGTGAGCTGAATAGCTAAACGAGGGGGGTTAGAGGCCCCCCATTTCTTGTATAAATGTTTATTTTTGTTGTTTGTATATTATTTGTACATTATTTTTCTTTGTGATAATGATGTTATTGTAGATATTATTCTTAATTCATTTACTGTGGGCTGAATGGCCAAATTTTGGGCTCATGGCCTTTTTTGCTGTATTGTTTCATTATGTTAATGTTAATCTTGTTGCTGTTTTATTAATAAACGATGTGGCTGGGGAGGCAGTAATGGGGAAACCTAGTTCCCTCCCCGGCTACGGTTGAACGGAAAAAAAAAAAAAAAAAAAAAAAAAAGGTTAGGTTAGGTTAGGTTAGGTTAGGTTAGGTTAGGTTCCCGCCTTATGGGAGGCATGAGCATGCCATCGGGCGCGTCCCCAGGTTGCGGATAGGGGAACTCCCTGTAGATATACAGGGGAGCTGCGAAATAAGCCATACCTTTCGGGATTGGACGAATAAGCAGTCGCGGACAAGCTCACCACCGGGGGAACGATCAACCCCCGGTGTCCCGGTAGATCAGGAACAATGAACCGTATATCAGACAGGCGACGAGTGACTCGCGTTGCCAGTGGCGGCTTAGTCATAATAATAAAATATGGAAGATACAATAAGCAAGAGTGATGTTACTGCTACAGGGGCCTCGGAAACCCCAGAGCCGGCGGCTGGGGGACGGTGCTCGCCCCAGGTGTCGTTATCAGACCAAGGCACCAAAATCCCAGAAGTGCCGAGCCAGGCTTCTGGAGCCAGTCACGGGACTGGTAAAACTACTGGTGGGGGGAGCGCGAAGCAGGCTCCCCTCGGCGGCAGAAACGCCGTCGACATTACTGCAACTGGCATTACACGGACACAGGCGGAAGCGAAATACTTAAAGCTTCTGGAGGACACCCAGAGACATTTAGAAACTTTAGAGGCGTTGGTCCAGGCGGCTCCAAACACCAAACTAGATATAAAATCTGGAACTAGAACACTAGGCTTATGTTTTAGAGAATTCTTAAGTGCTGCGAAGAAAATTGGTATGACACGCTCACCCGACGCAGCAGAACTACGCGTCCGAAACCTACAGCAACAGCAACAACAGCAGCACGAGCAAACTACAAAATTAATTAAAGAATTACGAGAAGAGCAGTTGAACCAGCAACAGCGTGTCCAACAGAAACTAGAGTCAATATCTAGAAACCACGAGGTTGAAGACTTAGGAGAAAATCCATCCTGGACACAAGATTGGTTGAAACGTCAGGACGAAAGACTCGCTAAACACGATCAGAAACTAGACAAAATAATTGCTGAACTCGCCCAAACATCATCCGGCGCCATACTGGGTCACAAGAATAAAACAGAGATTTCCAAAAACGAAGAGCGACCATGGAAGGGGGGAAGAGAACAACAAACCAACGTAGTGAAAGACACAGAGGGTTCTGATTCATTGTGGACTGAAGTCATTGGCAGGAAGCTTAAAAAACAGAACTCGAAATCAACGCCGAACGGACCGCTCGGAAAAAACAGGGAAGGTGCGGTGAGAGATAGGCCACCCGCGATTCTAGTAAATGTCAGTAAGGAGGAATATTCAACAGTGGCGAAAAGGATACGTCAGGAAACTAACAAAGAAATAATTGGCAACAACGTAATGGGAATGCGCCAGGCAAAAAACGGAGGTTTGCTGATTAGCATCCGAGGAGACCCCACTCAGGTAGAAGCAGTCAGAGCAGAAGTGGCAAGATCGGCGGGTGATGAAATAGATGTCAGGGCACTTCAATCCAAAACAATGGTCGAAATTAGGGACCTGGACGAATGGACGGAGAGAGAGGAAATACTGGATGCTATCCAGAAAATCACGAGTAACGAGCGTCACGAGGTAAGAGTAGTAAACTTAAGGAAACAATACGGAGGCGTTCAGGTCGCCGTAGTCCTCGTTCCGTCACATGTAGCTCGTATTTTGGTGGGTGCTGGGCACATAAATATTGGAATGGTAAGTTGTAGAGTTCGCCTAAGCGATGGAAAGATTAGGTGTTTCCGATGTTTGGCCTATGGGCACGTCTCTAAGAATTGCAACGGTCCCGATAGATCAAGATGTTGCAGACGGTGTGGGAAAGAAGGTCACTTTGCTAACAAGTGCGAGGCGTCCAAGGACTGCGGAGGTCCTAATCAAACGGAGGGCAGTCGGTGCTGCGGGGGGGCTGGTCATAAGACTCCAAATATCGGGGAGACTATTGTCCCTCCGATGGATATGGCTAGCGCAACACAATGTTGCATAAACGCGTGCAGGAACCAACCGGAGATTAATGATCTGTATAAAATGTAGATGGCTACGTTTTTACAGATAAATACAAACAGGAGTAGGGAATCCCAGGATCTAGCCTTACATACGATGACGGAGAATGGAGTGGACGTTTTATGTGTAAGCGAACCCAATAATGTACCGAACCGACCAGGGTGGATAGGTAGTACTGATAGTAAGTGTGCACTCTACCTTCACCAGGACATCGAGGTAATGGGAACTGGTGCAGGTAATGGATTTGCATGGGCCAATCTAAAAACCCTAAGAATCTACAGCTGTTACATCACACCAAACTGCCAAATAGAAGATTTCCAGGATTTTCTGAACCTACTAGAGTATAGCATCAGATCAGCTAGCGGAGAAGTGATAATATCTGGAGACTTCAATGCGCATGCCCAAGTTTGGGGATCATCGGGAATGAACCGAAGAGGAGAGGCACTGTTGGAGATGGCCGAATCACTAAATCTCCTAATAATGAATGACGGGAAAAAACCAACTTTTCCGCGTGGCAACTCGTTTCTAGATCTCACATTGGCAACTCCAGGAGTTAGTAAAAAATTCGGTACATGGAAAGTCCTAGAGCAGGAGTCAATGAGCGACCATCAGTATATAATGTTCAAATTAACTGGGATAGACAAAATACCAACAGCGACACGGCACGGATGGGCCTGGAGGAAGCTAGATATAAACAAGCTGAATAATTTTATCCTCGGTGCCGGGACACCATCAGCGTCAAACGCGGAAGAAAACGCGGCACAGTGTTCCGAGTTGCTAGCAACAGCATGCAACAGTTGTATGCCCAAGGGGACGTATAAGGGAGGGAAGAAGCCATGTCACTGGTGGTCTACGACGATCTCAAACCTTAGGAAAGAATGCATGCACGCAAGGAGGATGCTCCGTAGAGGAAGACACCGAAACGAGGATTGTAGTCAGAAGCTCAACGAGTACAGGGAACTGAGGAAAAAACTTAAAGTAGAAATCAGAAAAAGCAAGGAAAAAAGCTGGCGAGATTTATGCAAACAAGTGGAGGTAGACCCTTGGGGCATACCTTTCAAGTTGGTAACAAAGAAGCTACTTGGCCGCAGACCCATAATGGGGTTAAAAACACCGGGACGTCTCGAACTAATAATTGACACGCTGTTTCCCAACCAACAAGAGCCGAAATGGTTCACAACGGTAGAGACCGAGGAGGTCCCAGGGATAACGGATGAGGAAATAAAACAGATAGGATCAAAGCTTCCGCGGAACAAGGCGCCAGGACCAGACGGTATACCGGACGTTATCATCAAACATATAATAGGGACGAAGCCGGGGCTCATAATCGGTACTTTAAACAAGTGCCTCCAGGAGGGACTTTTTCCGACTGCCTGGAAGGAGGCAAAATTGGTCCTGCTCCAAAAGGGAAATAAACCGCTAGAAGAACCAGCGTCATACAGACCGATTTGCCTGGTTAACACAGTTGGTAAAGTTCTGGAAAGAGTTATCAAGAAAAGGCTGGAAGACCATCTTGAGCAAGCCGGAGGCATGAGTGATCGCCAGTTTGGCTTCGTGAAGGGGCGCTCAACAGTGGATGCGATCATGTTAGCAATGGAAAGGGTGAACAAAGCAGGAAAAGGACCTTTGCGCAAGAGACAACTATGTGCCATGGTCTCCCTAGACGTGGCAAACGCGTTTAACACAGCGTCCTGGGCCAAGATAGATGAAGCCTTGGTGGCAAAGGGAGCTCCAAGGTACTTGATACGTATTCTAAGAAGCTACCTCAGCAACAGAACGTTACTATACGACGAAAACAAACGACGAGCGGTCACATGTGGTGTTCCCCAGGGCTCGGTCCTTGGACCAACGCTCTGGAACGTCATGTATGATGACCTGCTGCAAACGGAGATGCCCGGAAACATCCAAGGAATATCTAGCTCAATCTTAATCGCCTTCGCGGATGATGTGGCGATCATGGCGACTGGACGCACCACAGCAGACTTGGAAGGGGCTATGAACTCGTCATTGAATGTGGTAGCTGAATGGATGACCAAAATGGGACTTAGATTGTCAATAAACAAAACGGAAGCAATCATGCTGACTACAAAGCGCGGCTATCAAATCCCTAGATTTTTCCTCGAGAGCGTCCAACTCCATCTTAAGGACCATATAAGGTATCTAGGTATCGAACTTAGTAGGAAGCTAGGGTTTGGTAAACACCTGGAGTGCGCAGCAGCAAAGGCCACAAAAACCATCTCCTCGCTGGCAAGACTAATGCCCAACATAGGAGGACCAAAACAGAAGAAACGGCAATTACTGATGTCGGTCGCTCAAAGCCAGTTGCTGTATGCAGCACCGGTTTGGTCATCAGCCCTAGTTTTCCAGAAAAATATACAAGTAATGTCAGGGCCACAGAGGAAAATGGCTATAAGAATAACTCGTGCGTACAAAACGGTGTCCACGAATGCCATATTGGTAGTGGCAGGCACACTCCCAGTGAAACTACAAGCGGTGGAGAAACACAAAGCATACGAAGTTAAACGAATTGGTCAAAACCCCCCATCCAAGAAGGCAATGAGAACCGAGTCTATCCGAGAGTGGCAGAGCGAATGGGAGAAATCCGAGACTGGTTGTTGGACCAAAAGACTCATACCAGATCTGAAACCATGGGTAATGAGAAGTTACGGCGACACCAGCTACCATATCACGCAGTTCCTTACTGGACATGGGTGCTTTGGCAGCTACTTGTGCAGATTCAAAAAACTAGATAACCCGGAGTGTTATGACTGTAAAGCACCCATGGACGACGCAGAACACGCTTTCTTCGGTTGCGACCGATGGTGGAGGCAAAGACGGGAGCTAGAGGTGAAGATCGAGGCAGAGTTCACCCCAGAGTCAGCAGTCAATTTAATGATGGAGAGCAAAGACCATTGGGAAGCAATAGCCAGTTTCGTCACTAATGTACTGTCAATCAGGGAGGAGGAAGAAAGAAGGCGGCAACAAGTACCAACAAATAATTAAATTTAGCTGTTAAATGTATTGTGGCCCAACGGGCAAAAATTGAGGGGATAGAGTCCCTCACAATAATTTGTAAATAATTTCATGTAAGGATTTGTGTGTGGGAGAATGTCCCACCACAGTCCAAACGTATATATATTATTATTGTTGTATTGTCAGTGTAATAAACGACACTCGGCTACATGGGGGTAGGATTACCGGAAGGAAAAGTTCCCCCCATGTGGTTTGGAGAGTATTTTCGCAAAAAAAAAAAAAAAAAAAAAAAAAAAGGTTAGGTTAGGTTAGTTCAGCGGCGGCTGTCATAGTGGTCGGTCGTGCTCCCGCGTCGCTCCCGCTTGCATTTCATCGTTTGTGCGTTATAGTGCACGGTTTTTTGCGCGTGTGGTGTCATTCGTTGCGTTACGTCTCCGAGCATCGGTCGGTGAAAACCGCGCGAGATTCGGTTGAGTACTTTCGGAGAAAACTCGAATTTTCGCCTCTCACCGCGAGGTTAGTGCTACTGTGCTACGCGCTAAAAAACTTTCGCTTAAAAAGTTCGCGTTCGGGTCGGTGTCGATTTAGAGTCGACCCGATTAAAACAGTACCACCCAACGCGCGCTTACAAGCTATCAGCGTTCGGCGCCGAGCGACAGGGGGCTGGGAAAACCCATTTTTCCGCCCACCACAGTTTCGGCTGCGGCTCCGAATACGACGATAATTCACCCCCGCGCGAAGTACAGGTTAGTTGACAGTGTCACTACGATCTCGTGGACACCTGTATCGAACCATTTCGGCAACAATTTGGTGAGTTATTTCAATTTTTTGAGTTACCCTATGCTTATGCACGGCCGCCGCGTTCGTCCTTGTAACCACGTGCACGGCCGCTTCGCCGTTGGGAACAATTGACGTTTCGAAGTATTGACGGTCAGCAGACCGTACGACAAAGAGGTTGCAAATCGCGGTAGTTAGTACGGCGGGAAATTCAAATAACCTCCACGTTGGAGGTGACGGTGTTTTGCCCAACAAATCTGTCCTATTTCCTTTAGAACAACCAGGCCAACGCCAAACTGTTTTTTTGGGACCAGCAGTGCCCCTAGTGCAAACGGGTACATAAGCCCCCACCCCCCCACCATTTTCAAACTTCCACATCTCTGGGAGTTGTGCCCGCAGGGCTTCTGAACTTGGTGGCAGGCCTCTAGCGGATAAGGCGGAGACACCGACGCGTTAGGGAACGGGGTACCCCCCCACCCCCCTTTTTGGGTTTCCGTTTTTTCCTCCTGGAATCAACCAGAGTGGTCTCTGGATCAGCCCCACCGCGGGGAAACGCGGGGTTTTTGGTTTTTAGGGCTCTTTGGTAGCAGCAAAGGGGGCAAGGGTCGCCGGACCTCCCCCTTGCCATGGACCCTCAGCCTATTCCCAACGCGCAGGCCGGGATGGTTGGAATTAATACCACGCAGACACCTTTGAGTTCTTCGGGTGATGCGTACAAGGCCCTCAAGAGTTTGGGCAAAACATTGATGTCCCAGGATGCAGCTATCAAGATTCTGCTGAGCAAAGCCTCGCAACTCGACGCGGTTGCCAGTAAAACAAGGAGTGACCAGTTACGCGAGTCGATTACGGAACTAATCACTGCGGTTAATGGACTTAGGGACTGTAGACCTGCGGTTACGGGGGCCTATAATACTGCGCTTAAATGTTTTGGAGAAGAAGCTAAGTTGATGGAGAGATTAAAGCCTAGTACTAGTAACGCTGAGACCCAGTCGCCTTGTTGGTGGAACTATGGTACTAATGGTATAGTGCCTACCCAGCCGCGTCAGCATACAGTATGCGAGGATTCAGGTGAGCCGTTGTCTTCGGAGTGGACCGAGGTAGTTAAAAGGGGAGCGAAACCAAAAAAACAGCCAGTACCTGTTCCGGTAGTCCAGGATAAGCCTGTTTCTAAGCCAAATGTGAGAAGGCGCCGTCCGGCGATACTAGTGAACGTTAAGGCCGACGAATTTCCAACCTTGGCGAGGAAAATTCGTGGCGGAGTTAACGCTGACATCATTGGTGACGGCGTGGCTGGACTTCGTCAAACAAAGTCGGGTGCTCTATTAATAGAGCTTCGCGGCACCGCTCGTGTAGAAGAAATAAGGGCCGAAGTCGCCAGGTCTGCTGGCGAGGAAATCGAAGTCAAGGCTTTAAGCCAAAAAATAATTATGGAGGTTAGAGATATTGATCAGTGGACGAGTTCCGACGAGGTGGTCGAGGCGGTAGTTGGTGTGGGCGGCATCGATCGGGAAAACATCAAGGTGGTGAATATGAGAAAGACCTATGGCGGATCTCAGTCCGCTTTGATTTTGCTTCCGGTGGAAAAAGCTGATTTAATTATTAAGTGCGGCCGGCTGCGCATCGGCATGGTCAGTTGCCGTGTCCGTCAGGCAGTGACTAAAACGCGTTGTTTCCGCTGTTTGTCTTTTGGACATCTGTCCAGGGACTGCAGCGGCCCAGATAGAGCCAACTGTTGTAGGCGATGTGGTGGTGAAGGCCATAAGGCGATTAATTGCGTTGCCTCGCCGGAGACCATCAGCGCCTTTATGGAGATCGTGAACACGGAGAATAGCAATAGGTTATGATGGCCTCCAGTAATAACCAAGCTAGGAGGTCATTGGTCCCTACGGACATAGGAGTGTTACAGGTGAACCTAAACCATTGCTGGGCAGCACAACAACTGTTACTCCAAACAATAGCGGAGCGAGAAATCTCCCTGGTGGTCATGTCAGACTATTACAGGGCTATGGGTGATCCTGAGCGCTGGGTAAATAGTAGTGATGGCAAATGCGCCCTGTATATGCACTCCTCTGACGAGTTATTCGCGGAATGTGGCGCCGGTCTCGGTTTTGCCTGGGCGAGGTTTGGCGTAACCATAGTATACAGTTGCTATTGTTCTCCCAATTGCACCCTGCAGGAGTTTGAAGTTTTTTTGGGCGGATTGGAAACATCCATCAGGAGACACCCTGAGGCACAGGTGAATTTAATAGTGGCTGGTGACTTCAACTCGCACTCCGCAGAGTGGGGTTCCTCTAATAATGATTTGCGGGGGTCACTCCTGTCGGACTTAGCCGTTTCACTTGGCCTTGCCGTTTGCAATGTAGGCTTCCAACCTACCTACAAGCGAGTAAATGCGGCCTCTGTCATTGACGTCACGTTCGCGCGGGTAAGCCCAGGCAGTCATTTCCAGGTCTCAGACTGGGCTGTCTTGGATGAAGTTTATTCGGCCAGCGATCACCAATATGTAGAATATAGATTAACGTCATCCAGACGCGGCTTCGCCCTTTCTGAGTTAGATAGAACACGTGCAGCAGGATGGTCGGTGAAGAAGATAAACTGGGAGTTGGCGAATATATATTGGGACTTGGTTGGGCTCCCAAAGCTACCAAAAGCAGGCACTCCGGCGGAAGAGTACGTAAGCCGGCTCAGCGCCTATCTTACCTCCACTTGCGACGCAGCAATGCCCAAACGCGTGGTGTTCAAGAAAAAGCGGGCTGTCCACTGGTGGAATGAAAATATTTCCCAGCTGAGGAAGGCGGCTATCGCTGCAAGGAGGACTTATCAAAGGGCAGGCCGTAGACCAGGACATATTGACAGATCGGCGGAGAAGCAAAACTACAACAAGGCTCGGGGGGAGCTTAAGTTAGCCATCCGCAGAGCCCAGGAGACCAGTTGGTCGGATTTGTGTCGGTCAGTTGATAACGATCCGTGGGGCATCCCGTATAGATTAGTCATGAAAAGGCTAGGCAGTCGGCCTCCGGTCCTGGACCAGGATACCCTGGCCAATTTGGCGATCGGGCTGTTTCCATCCTTTCCCCTAACGGACTGGAAACTAGTCCCAGTAGACATAAGCGCTCCGACGACCCTGATTGACACGTCGTCATTGTCTGCTGCAATACCTCAGTTTACGGTGGCGGAAGTTGGTAGGGTTGTCGCTAAACTTCCGTTGGGGAAGGCGCCGGGGCCTGACCTCGTCCCCAATGAGATAGTCAAGTTAGCCTATGAGAAATACCCCGGTATTTTTGTCGCTTGTTTTAATGAATGTTTGGTTAGTGGAGTGTTTCCGGCGAAGTGGAAACGGGCAAGACTGGTGTTACTCTACAAGGGTCAAAGAAAGCCTCGTGATGTTCCAGCGAGCTACCGCCCCATTAGTCTTCTGGATAGTACGGGAAAGATCTTTGAAAGACTTATACTAGATAGACTCAATACACACCTCGCTGCGGTGGACGCGCTTAGTGGAAATCAGTTCGGATTCAGGAGGAATAGGTCGACAGTGGATGCCATCCATGAGGTCACTAAGGTGGCAGCAGCCGCAGGTCGTGGCCCCGTCCAGGATAGGCATCTTTGTGTGCTCGTCACCCTGGATGTGAGGAATGCCTTTAACTCGGCGCCTTGGTGCCTCATCGATGCAGCTCTTCGGAGGTTGTCAGTTCCCGAATATCTAGTAGAAATTTTGAGGTCGTATATGTCCTCTAGAGAGTTACTTGTTGGTGATGGGCTCAGTATGGCGGTCACGGGCGGTGTCCCACAAGGATCGGTACTTGGGCCCACACTGTGGAATGTATTTTACGATGCTTTGTTGCGGATCCCGGTTCCGGATGGTATCCAAATAATCGGTTTTGCAGACGATATTGCGCTGGTGGCTGTTGCCCACAATGCATTATTAGTCGAGGAGCTGGTGAATCCCGTTCTTGAAAATATTGCCGAGTGGATGTCCACTAATGGACTCCAACTAGCACCGGAGAAATCGGAAGGTGTAGTTTTAACGAATAAAAATGTCTATCGCAACCCGGAGTTATACATCTGTGGCCACAGGATTCCGATTGCACGGTCAACGAGATACCTAGGGGTGATGCTGGATACCAGGTTGACATATGGTGACCACGTGGCGACTGCAGCAGCCGGAGCCATTAAATCCGCGGCGGCGCTAGGCAGACTAATGCCAAACGTGGGAGGTCCCTCTCAGAGTAAGAGGAGCCTCATTATGAGTGTGGTGAACAGTCGCCTGCTGTATGGTGCTCAGATATGGGCTGACCGAGTCGCTACAGTGCAGTCGACCAAGAACCTACTCCTTAAGGCCCAAAGACGTGCGGCGCTCAAAGTCGCTCGATGTTATCGAACGGTATCCGATATGGCGGCACTAGTGCTTGCAAGGATGCCTCCTGCCTTTTTGGTAGCGACCGGTCGGAAACGGGTAGCGGCTATGAAGAAGGAGGGTGTGGTTTGTCCCAAAAGGGTCGTGCAGGACCTATTATTACAACAATGGCAAGGATTATGGGATTCGACCACTAAAGCGGCGTGGACGAGGCGACTTATACCAAATCTCTATAGATGGTGGTATAACGGACCGAAACAAATAAGCTTCCATATGGCACAAGCGCTATCAGGTCATGGCTCATTTCAAAACTATCTTTCGGAGAGAAACAGGGCCGAAAGCCCGGTGTGCGTTCAGTGCTCGGCTCCTGTGGATGATGCGGAGCATACCCTGTTCTATTGTCCGTATTGGGCCGCAGCCAGGGCTGAGCTGATTGATGTGTTAGGGAGACGAGTAGGACCCGAAGACGTAGACTACCTGCTATGTGGAGTAGATACCGTCTTCCTTCCAGAAGATACAGCAAGGAGGAAGCAGGTGATGGAGAATTGGAGGATCCAGTGTCAGATATTCGTTAAAATGGTCGATCGGATAATGTCTGAAAAGGAGATGCTTGAACGGCAGAGACAACGGCAGGTGTTACCCTGACTGGATCCATTGATGCTTTCGATCAAGAACATACTTTAGTTTAGTTAAGTTCTGTATTGTGGGCCAAGGCCAACTTTGGGGTTAGAGGCCCTAATCTATGTATAATATCTAATAGTGTTGTATATTATTAATATAATTGTAAGCCCAAGGCTATCTAGGTTTAGAGGCACCAAGAGCCGCAGAAGATCTTTTTTATTATATTCAGTTAATAATTTGTTATTGTTCTTTGTAGAGTTATTGTTTAATAAACGATGCAGTCGGGGAGGCAGTCATGGGGCAACCTTATTCCCTCCCCGATTGTGATTTATATGAAAAAAAAA
>JACXSJ010003661.1:0-20805 GCA_014851325.1 Pentalonia nigronervosa | reverse complement strand
CTTTTCTGTGTATTAATTTAAAAATCATGTCTTAATATTATTACTTTTTTTGTAAATAACAGCACACCAAATCTCAAATAATTTTAACATTATAAACATAAACTATTTTCAATTTATTTAAACTATTATTTTAGTAATTCGTATTGAGAAATTAATTACTTTAGAAACTAAAAAAAAAAAACAAAAACTTACCTGTTTGAACTGTATGGCAATCAGGTTAAACTGTCGAATATGTAGGAAATAAGTATGTAGGTAATACGAACGACAACGACGATCACTTGATGACAAAATTTAAATAAATGAAATAAAATACTTTAATATTATTGATGATAGTAAATATAAATCAAACCAATTTAAAAATAACTTTATTATCAACAAAACCAGTCAGACGTCGCGCGTCGGTGTTTACTATATAGTGAATTACATATACATATTGTTTTGTCTGTTTATTTTCATAAATCATGAGAGTTATTCTAAAGAAAAAAATATTTTTGCGGCGGACATACACATTAGTAATGAATGATCTGAAAATTAGTATACCAAAAATAAATTGCATTATTAGTAACTTACTAACGAAATCGTTATTTGTCATTTTATGTTATTTTCTCTTTTCAAAATTATTCAATTAAAATTGCTAAAAACAACAAAATCACAAAATAAAATTTAAACTAATACTTAATTGATAGGGGACCCAACTCTTATAATATTTCAGAGGACCTACCGGGATTTTCCCGGTATCCCGGTGGGCCAGTACGCGCCTGGAAGTGGAGACCATGCCTTGCAGGTATTCGGAGTTCAACGTGGCGGCAACGTCGCGAGGGCATCGGTACGTAGTATTAAGGTGTGTAATTTCGCGACCATTACGGTTAACCTAACCTAACCTGCAGTGGATGAGGGCAACTCTGTTTATGAACGGTATCTGCGCAACATCACCCAGCAAATGCATAACGGTACATTTCGATAATACGGCAACAAGGAATATTTTGCCAGCATGTTTCATAAGCGCCTCATCGATCCACACGACTTCAACTGGATCCCTACGATTAATCAGATAGGAGTGCTAACGTACTATAATTTTGTTTAGTAGCTTTCAGATATTTCAACTTAACCCTTTTTAAAAGATCGACTGCCCCTTCTCGGGTTGTAGTTAGCACTAAATCACCGCTAGTGGTCCCATCAGTATCATTTCCGTTAGCGGGGTGTACACCCTGAGCATTGTTGTGGTTGCGAATGATGTACTCTGCCTTCCCGTAGCCAGGAACTCCTTGTATGAAATTTATATGGGGTATAGTCACATTAGTCAAATTAACGTCTTTACAAGCTTCGTAAAGACACAAGTCGTTCATAAGTTCGGTATCTCGAGAAAAAATCACATAGCGGATATTGGTACAACATGAATAGATATGAGTTTTATCAGAAGAGTCATCATTCTTAATTACTTTCACGAACTTTTGACCATCAAAGCAGTGAGAATAAGATTGAATATGTCTAGGTTTGATGAGGTAAGACCTCGTACGTATATCATAAAGCGCGTAGTCCCTCAGGTCGCGCTTAAGTTTACCCTGTAAATCACCACCAGAGATGACAATTTGTGTTATCTGAGCATACACCCTTAGATAGGTTTTCACTAGTGTCGCGTCATGCACACGCCACAATTCAAGCTGTTCATTTATCGCATTAATAAAAAAACGATTGTGGTGAAGAGTCATAAATCACCTTCGGTTGGTAGCAGCACCATTCGTTACGAACTGTGTCGTTCGCATTCCAAAAGGTTTATATATCTTTTAAGTCAGTCTCGGATATCGGTGGTGGTCGCACCGACTGCGTACAATCGAAGTTAGTGTGCGCATATGTGGAATTGCGCGCGGGTCGATCGTCTTCACGCAAGGCCCAAGACTTCAGAGCCCTGCGAGAAGTATGCATAGTGCAAGTCTAAAAAAAAAACCTAAAAGTCTAAAAAAAACAATAAAAATAAATTGATAAACCTTATCGGAATCGATGAAATTGATTATCACATTATTACCAACGATAACATCTTGAAACCACAATTAATTGATAAAATTAATAAACATAATATTATAATAGAAAAACGCATAACTTAATAACGAAATAACTTAATATTATAGCCAGATAAAACGAATAAAAGATTGTTGCAAATGTGCAACATTTGAAGGGTTAAACAAAAATCAAAAACACATAATATAACAACTTTGATTCAGTGGACAGTGATCGTTGTAAAATATCTCGTAAATAATATTTAAAAAACAGTTAACTTATAATAGTTCCATGACTCCGTGTTTATAATTATAACAAATAACAGATATCAGTTTGTTGTGTTTATTTTCGACTTCACAAAATGTAAAAATAACTACATAACCCGTATAATGATGGTATCTAATCGTTTCACGAAATTATATCACATATTAATCAATGGTATATAATTATTGGTACCAAGTTACATAATATTTCCTTGGATGATTGGTCTAATATTTATTTTTGAGATAATATTTATTATTTGTACTTTTGTAGTCCATAATATCTAGCTGTTATAATCATCATACGTTTTTTCACGCCAATTCAAAATATTTTAGATTTTATTATTTTTTTGTCATGAAACAGTTTATTTTTTATCACATATTTTAGAAAAAATTATATTTTTATTCAAGTAACATCAGTTAAAATACAGGCCCATATGTATGCTATAAGACTTAAATTTTAGGGCCCCAATTGAATATTAGGGGTGCCCAGGTACACCCGGAACCCTCCGTACACGTATGCAATAACTGTAGTTATTTCCGATTCATTTGATATTCATATCGGGTGAGGTCTTTGATAAATTTATCACTTTTTGCACGTTGTGATACGTTAAAACTTTTGTCGGAATTAACTTTGATTTCACAAATTTTACAAAATAATACACGTGCATTAATTAAAAAAAATATTGGAACCAATTTCATTAACATAAATTTGGAGCTGATTTGATAAATTTTATTTTACTCAAGGCATTTTGAAATTAATATAAAAACAAGAATATAGTACAGATAACACTGTGTTTTACGTAAATACGATAAATCCGATAATTGTAGTACATTTGATACATTTAAAAAAAAATAATTAAATTATTGGAAACTAACGGGATAATCTGGTATGATCGGCGATAACAACTGAAATTTACTATTTTTATTTTCATTAACATATTCGTATTCGTATATGTTCGGTCTAAAATCTTTTTTTTTTAATACAATTTCGTTAACTTTCTTTTTATATAAAAATATACCTGTAAATAGCAATTAAAACTCTAGATTAGAAAAATAGCACTAAAAATCATAAATGTGTAAAAATTAGCAAAATAAAATTTTGTATACGTACATCGGAGAAGTGTTAAGCAAATTTGTATCTTAATTTGAATGTTCTAAGACTTGCCAAAAAATATATGCATTTGCTAGAACATACGAGCCCTGCTTATTGAGGAAAATTATATATATACTATATAATGTACGGTAATTATTAAATTCAAATATTTCAATAATATGTAAATGCAGTATATATTTAAATAAATTCTAGATAAGTAGGTTGGTAACACAGTAGGGAGGTACTAAGAATATAATATTATGATAATAGCAGTTAACTTATACAATTATGTTAATTAATATGTAACAGTAGGTAATAATTATTATTAAGTGAATTATACATTTTTAAACAAATTACAATGATCAGCTTATACAGAAAACAATAATTTAAAATGTAGGTAGGATGGTACAATACTTAGTTAAGTAAAAAATATATTGCACGCTTAAGTTAAATTATAAAATACATGTATGTAAGCAGCTATATATAAGTTATAAGTATTATATTATATATGTTAGCAGCAATGTTGATATTAAGTCATTTTAGTGAATAATTGTAGTGACTATTTTTCGACGTTAATAACGATATTTTTTATCTATTATGAATAATTTTTAACTGTCTAAGGTAATGATGAAATATTCGTGTAATATTACTTATAGTTGTTATCATGAATATCAACGAGTGTAAACGTTCTATTAAATAAAAATAACAACAATTAGGTACGGCTCACACGGTACAATTCAGTACGGCCAGAGAAACTACTGGTGGTCAAATCTCGTCATGTCTTCATAAACTGTTTCCCGCCAAAAATAATTTTAAACTAACATTTACACAAATTATTAATTCACACATAATTCATGTATACCTAATAAAAATGTAAAAAAGTGCACTCCTAATGTACGTTGAGGGAACAACTATCTCACATACCATATATTGTGCATTTTAAAAAGCACAGGAAAATAATTGAATACCAATAGTCGTAAAACCAATGATTCCATAACATTTGACCACCAGATGATCGTAACTCTAATTTCGCTAACAGTACTATACCTACCTATTAGTTATGAAACAAATATTGTGGTGTGTTTTTTTTTCTGATTTCAATGAAAAAAGACGTACTTTGATATTTAAACAAAATACACAAAGATAAATATATAATTTATAATATTTACCTTGTAATAATAATACCTATTACCATACAAAGAAATTATAAAATATAAATATTATGAAATATTATGAAGCATTTTTCTTCTCGCTGACAGAATTAATAAGTTAATTTTTATCATTAATAGTTAAAATAACGCACTCACATACATTTCGATAATGTTTGGTGCATTTTTTCAAACCAACTGTTTCTAAAGCAACCATTGATTGTTTTTGGATAATGACGATGAGCTTGGCGATCATTTTCGTAATATATTTGTATACACAATCAGAAAATACTGACAATGCCTAGTCAATATATACATATTTAACATTCCCTAATTTAGACCAATGATGTAAATTATAATGGATTATCGTCATTTTCTAAGATGTCTAGTTTCTAATGACATTGTCTAGTAGTTGTTGACAAATGATAATATCTGAGTTTACATCATTGCCGCTAACATATACATGTTTTTAACTTTCAAAAGAATTTCCTCGTAAATACAAAATAATAATAATAAATATATATATATTTTATTACAATAATTTAGGTATTATAATATTATTAGCTATTGACAGTAGTTATATTAAACACAACAAAGTATTTAGTTAAATTAGTATAAGTTAGTAAGGACAATAAATAAAGACGATAGCAACCGATTTGCGATCGAATCAGGCGTATAAACAGGAATGCACTAGAATAATTTTTAGAGACAAACACTTTTTACGTCAAGATTAGCATTTAGCAACCTAATAGTATATACCTCTAATTATGAAGTCACTGAACATAGTACCCACCTATATTTATTTTTTTATTTAAATTTGATTTGAATATTATGCCAATTTCTACAACTCATATATAGTTGAGTAGGTCAACGTAATTATTATAGTATTTATCTAGCTATACGAGTATTTTAGATAACTACGATTTTCGGTTCTATTTTAATAAAAACTTATTCCAAATTTTATTTTTTATTATAATATTAAGACTTTTTTGTCAAATTGAAAAATAAGAATTTCTAAACAAAATTTACCTATTTGTATGCAAATTATATTTTTTGATAGCATTTTTTTTCATTTGAGAATTTTGAAATATTATTTCTCAAATTGATTGACAATGTCTAGTGAAGTATGTGTACCTATATGGGACTGATGCAACTATAGGTTACTTTCATAGATGAAATCTAATACAAATATCACGTTAGCTTAGACCGGAAATAATAAACAAATTATGTATTAACATTTAACATAATTTATTAGTTATAACTGATTAATAGTGTAATTTAAGAATTCAAGATTAAGTTATCTGTGGACTTCCTAATACCTACATTTTATATTATCCGCAGATCAATATGTACTTATATTAATAATTAGGGATAGAATTGTATGGTGCTCTAAAAATAAAAATTTCTAATAATATGATATGAGTTATAAGAATCATATATTATTGTGATAAAATTTGAAGGTTATTGGCTTGGATATTCTAGTCAATTCCTAATTGATTAAATAGGTACCTAATTAATACTTAAATAGCTTAAATAGTAAAAGAAAAGGTATACAAATAAGTATGTTTTACGTTAAACGGTTGGCGATTTTAAATATTTTTGGGTAATATATAGGCGCGTTGCTTTTTAGCATCAAAACGTTTGTTTTTATTTTACCCAGCTAAACTATGCTATGAATATGACTAATTACTTGAAATGTCGACTGAGTTTATTGCTTAGATAATATAAATATTAAAATATATAAAGATATTACATATGTTATTCTTTATTAAATTGAATTCAATATTATACACTAAATATATTAAGGTGAGTAGGCGTATTTGAGGTGGGAATGTGTGAGCTTAACTCTTTTTAGAATTTCACTTCAAAAGTACAAAAATTTCATGGATTAATTGTATATCACAATATTTAGAAATATATCTAAGAATTTAAACCCACTACAGTACTCACTAGTACGTTTCACGAAACTAGCGACTCCGCAGTGTCGCTTCCAGTGGCAGATTTTCGTGAGGGTTTCCCAAAGTGTGTCTAAAAGCGCGGTAATTTAAACCAAACACTTTTTACACTTTTTGAACAATTCCATGGTGAACGTATTGCTGTTAAAAATGATATCAACCACATTATTTTGTTGGTATGTTTTCTTCGTTTGTGTTATCTAAATGATTTTTTTTATCGGTAACTTTATAGCTTAACGACTTGGTACGACTTAACAGTGATTTTTTATTGTGTTTGTGGTTGCATTGTATACCTCTACGTGTTTGAAAACGAGCGCGAAAAAAATTTCGAACAAAATGTCCATTCTACCTGATGTACATTCTAAGACCAAAAGCACAATTTTTAATGTATACAATTTTTTTCAAAAATTAGCAAATGACAAAAATAATCAAGTTGTAGCTACACTTTTTCGAAAAAATCAGGAAATTACTGCAGAAGCATGTGGTGTTAATGTCGGCATAGTGAAACGAATAACTTCAAAAGGGGCCAAGTTGACTATTCCAGAACCCACGGCTGGCCCGTTATATACATTTCTTCGAAAATCATACAAACGATTTAAATATACAACTAATATTAATGATTTTGACGTAGATATTGTTCGAAGAACAGTGCATAAATTTTATGATAAAGGTCAGTTTCCTATATTACAAAAAATTTTAACTACGTATCAACAAAAAGTGAATGATTATAAGGGATCTAGGATTTCCATGTGATGGATTCTTAAATTTTTACATTTTAAGTATAAAAAATGTAACGACTGCCGGCATTTTTTTATGAGATGAAACAATATTATTGCCACGTGTGTCAAGTTTCTAAGGAAAATGCACGACTTAAGGCAAAATAATGATACTTGTCCGGTCGTATATTTAGACGAAAAGTGGATGAATCAAAACTAATTACGTGGAACAATTTGGCAAAATATAAAGAATACAGGAGGATTGAAAGTACCAACTGTAAAGGTAGTAGAATTATCATTTGTCATGCTGGGTCGAGTGCATTTGGATTTGTAAAAAGAGTAAATTTAATATTTCGATGTACACCAGGAGCAAATATTGATTATGATACTTAAATTAACTCAACAATTTTTAAAAAAAATGGTTTATTGATGCAAAAGTTGGAAGAACTATGTGTCATTGTAGTGAACAACTGCTCTTATCATTCTGTTCTCATTCAAAACTATCCCAAATCAAATGACAATAAAGCTACTTTTCAAAAGTGGCTTACAGAAAATGGTGTGAAATTTAATTCATTTCAAACACTCAATGAGCTTCGAGAACATGTAAAACTTTTAAAACCAAAAGACAAAAGATATGAACTTGACGAAATTGCTTTGCAAATGAGGCATATAGTGATATGGCTACCCCCATATCATTGTCAATACAGCCCGATACAGTTGATATGGGCCCAAGTTAAAGGTGAAATTGCAAATAAAAACAACAGTTTTAAAATCGCAGACGCTGAAAACTTGGCAAATATTGCATAAAGTCCGTAATATTAGACAATTGAAAACGTTGTGTGGATCATTGCGAACGTCTTCAAAATGAAAACTTTATTAAAGAAGAATTCAGGGACCAGATTTTAGAGCTAATAGTTTTTGACAATCAACCCGGACGACAGCAGTGAAAGCGAGAATGACGACGATGAATAATCACTTTAACTGTTAATATTAATGTTAAAATGTCAAAAGAAAATGTATGTTTTAGTAAACTATAATAAATAATATAATAAATAATAAAATATATTATACAATAAAAAAAATAATTATTTTTATTTATATTATTTAAAAACTATGTAGTATTTCAAATTGCCTCGAATCGAGTGCAAGTTTGAGAAACTGCGGCACACGGAAATTTCGTCACTGGAAGCGCTACTACGGAGTCGCTAGTTTCGTAAAACTTACTTTAGATACTTTACAAATATTTGCCAAATATAATAAAGTTCACAATATTATTAATTGTTTACATTAGTTCACAGTTTTTTTGTGTTAATAAACATTTGATTTCGATTATTTTGATAATAGAGTATTTTATATTTTGTTATTAGAACAATTATCGAAGTATATCAACCCCTCCCTCCATGAAACTAAATATTAAAATTTATTTGATGGAGCTTATTGAAGTTATTATAGCAGTATATCACTATAAATCATTAAATGGTTTAAACTATTATTGGCAATTATAAAATAACGTTTATTATGAATTTAAAATATCTATTGTGTAAATAGTTTAAATTATGAAATATTTTAAACATAAAATATACCGCATATTAAAAATCGTGGTCGTAGCGTGTAATTACATCCATAGATAGGTAATAAAATAATGTCTATACAGATTAATTACTACCTAATTAGAAATATTTTATAATTTATTTTCAAATACACAAGTTAACTGTTAAGTGTTTTTACTTTTAACTATTGAACTACAATTGCGTTAGAATTTTACATTGTGAAATATTCAAATATGTCAAGTAAAATGTTCAATATTTTTAAAAATAACAAAAATTGTAATGTTCTTGAAATGCATGAAGATGATGTCGATAAATGATAATCAAAATCATAAACATATAATAGAGTGCATTAATATTAATGATTCAGATTTGGGAAATCTAGAAATTGATACTAGTTAGGTTCCATATAACAAGTAAGTTAATTAAACATATGCACTTTTTATTTTTAGTTAATAAACAATAAACATTAAACATTTTAATAGGAATGATATTTAAGACCAATTTTTGAATACTTTATTTTAAAATTTTTCAAAACATAGCAATAAATACTTTTCGATTTACCTACTTAGCTATTACTCAATAAAAAATGTATGGATTTATATTCATATATTTATTTTAAAATATAAATATTTTATCGTATCTATTTTATATTTGATAAAAGAAAGTATAATGTCCATTATATGTTGATGCTTGTCGCTTGTACTTAAATATTTACCTAAACAATTCAGAGAAATTCGTTAAATATAATTAGATAAGTTTGGTTCTAATTTGATTGTGGTACACTGGTACTCAAAAATAAAATAAAATTTACAATAGAGTGAAGTATATAGGCCAATACTATTGATTACACCCCCTTTAAAAGTCTAGTGACATGAATGTGTTTAAGTGTTTAAACGATACATTATACAACTTTTATATAACTACCACTAAATTTTTTACAGTTTAAAGTCGAATATTAACGACCAAAGAAATATTTGTATGTTTATATGGTTTGATAATTAAGCAAAAATATTGTTTATTCATTTTATAGATTACAAAAACATTTTAAGGGTTTTTAGCAGATAAAAACATAATAATAGCGTAAGATATTAATAAAATATGTAGATACTTTTTATCAACTCTTTTATTATATATATATATATATATGTAAATACTAAATAGGTAGATAATATAATATAATATGTTTAATGTTTATGTTTGAAGTAAATTATTACTTAATACTACTTACTTATTACTTACTATATTATTAAATATTAAAAATGTTGTATTTTATTCTATAAAATAACTAAAAAATATATTTGTTATAGATACCTACCTATATTTACACATATGTGTCTAATCTTTTATATAACTAATACAAATAAATTAATGTAGTCCTTTAATTTAACTTAAGTACGTTTAACATATATTTCTACAAAAGTAATGGATTTATAGTTTTAATCAAAAAATTAATATTCATAATAATAACTCTATGGTTGTATTTTAATTGCAAAATAAATAAATAAATTTTGTAAATTTTTTTTATAATTTTGAATTTAATTTACATAATATCTGAAAACTTTAAGCAAAAATTCTTACCTAAGTAGCGAAATTTAAATGAAAGGAGTTAAATAGAAGTTTTAAATATTCTATTCTAATTAAATAGATAGACATTAAATTAAATAATATACGTAGTTTAAAATAGTTAATATAGGGTATTTAATTTGTAACAAATTCTAAAAAATATTTAAGTATTATTATCCTTGAAAAGATTTAAGTGTTTTTGATAGATATTTATGGAAAAAAAGTACGAGCAGCTAAAAAATAAATAGTAAAATAATTTACCAAAATATTGCGAATTAACTAATCTAAAAGATCTGCGTTATTGCCTTCGATCAAAGGAGTTAGATTTGTTTCATGTTGTGGAAGACGAAAAATACGAGATTTTGGATTTTTCGATTCTCCGTTCTTCTCTTTTTCATCACTCTCGGTGTTCTTATTTTCTATAAATTATGAATTTTAAATTAAGAATACATTTAATACGTTCTAACTCTAATCCATACAACGGAATTTAAATAAATAACTTCTCATCTGGTTTTTCAATTTTTACGTCCCAAACGATTTGAATATAGTAATATTCGTAATATTTACATATTTTTGGTATCAAATGATTTAGTACTTACCTGTAGTTTCTTCCGATGAATCTGTAGTGCATTCCAACATGATTGCTTTTTTCGGTGCAGTTGGAACCATTCCCTGGACTAGATCCATACGTGAATCCAAAGAAAATTGTTTTCCCGACATCAAAATCCCACGAATTCTTCTTCTCATCGCTTAAAAATATGGGTTGAAAATAATATTATTATTCTTATTAAAGGACGCCAAACACGTATATGTTTTCTCCATCTTACAAATGTAAAACATAGTAAAAACTGTTTTGCGCAGGAATGAACCGAGAAGCTTACAGTCATCACTAAGAAATGAAATTTTCACCCCATAAAAAGTAGAACTTTAGCTGTGCAATATCGTTTTTATTTTTCGATTAAATAATAAATTTTAAAACAAAAAGAACTTTTTTCGTAAGTCCGATATCGAAAAAAAACGATATTGCACAGCCAAAGTTTTTCCTCTTGTGTGGTGAAAATTTTGTTTCTTACTTATGACTACAGCCAGAGTGGTTCTATCCCTCACAAAACAGCTTTACTATATTGCACATTTGTAAGACAAGAGACAACACATGCGGGTGTGGCGTCCTCTTAACGACGCCGAGGATTCCAGAAAAACTATATTTACAAGAACTGTCTTTCATTTCACTTCTCAATAGTTTCCGTGACCAATCGTCTCCGTTATCAAACAACGCGGCAAAGCTCCCGTTTACTACTTTTGGTGACATGGGCGAATTTGCTAATAGTAGACTAGCACCAAAATTGTTATTCCAATTACGTGTCTCTGTAATAAAATACAATTTTAAAAGACAAACAATATGGTTATTTTTTTATGCACAAATTTCATTATATTACACTAAGGTTTGTACTAAGGCGTTATATTTTATCAAATGCAGTAATTTGTTCAAGTATAAATTACAAAATTAGTTGGAATCTGACTTAAAAGTTAAGATTATTCAACGTGTTGTACTTGGTTATCATCGTCGATTAAATACTTTAAACCGGCGTAGATTGGCGGAAAAGCAAAAAAAAAAACCGTCGAGAATTATAACATTATCTTTTTCATCGATATTACATTATAATTTCTTTAGGACATTTTATTGATTTGATACATGCATTTTGCCAACATTTTTTTTCAATATCAATTGAAATCACTTGTATCAAACGACTTTAGGGTCGTCGCAGTGTACACTATAGAGCAAAGCCATTGATTCTCGTGTATATAGGATTGTGGAACTTGTACTCCAGCCAGTCACCGCCTAGTACTTTATGATATAATAAGTATTTAATTAAACCCTATGCTTACCAGCCAATGAAACTTTTGATTTATTATAGGTAGAATCAGCTTTATCGTCGTTGATGATTTCAGTAGCCGTTGCTTTAATTTCAGCCCAATCACTTGTAATATCCGAAATCGTAGTATATTGTGACGTAACAGTGAAACGTATAACGTATTTACCTATAAAGAAAAACTTATTAAATATTGACTTAATTATATGTGTATAAAAAATTACATAGTGCGACTATCGACGCTGAGCATGTTTATTATTTTTAACTTGTTAAATTAAGTTAATATAGAAAAGCATAACTTAAGTTCAATGTTATAGTTTTTTTTCTTTTTAACTATAAAAGTTTTAAGTTAAATAAAGAAAAAATAACTCAACTTGATCGGTTCCTTTTTTTAAACTGAATATTTACAGTCCATGCCTAAGTACAATAAGTCAATTTGACAAAAATATAAACACAAAAACAAAATATATTTTAAAACTACAGGGTTCATATTATTAAGAAAAAAATAACTAAACGTGATTATAAAATTAATTAACTGATTAGTAATTGCATACCATGGAACAAATTTAACTCGTTAAGTTGGAAATTACTTTTTAAAAAAAAGAACTTGTTATGTAACTTAACTTTACATATTTAACTTGTTAATGCCTAAGCTTACAATATTATTTATGATTAATATTTCTTACACATCGTGAAATGCCTATATTTGCAGGTACAATAATGGATATTAAAATAAATAATTTTTATAATTATTTTTAATTTTTAAACTGTTTTACATCTATACCTAGTAGGTATCTGCCAACAATATCGCGGGCAACTAAAAAGTTACCCATATTAATATATGCAGAAGATCAAAATTTGAAATTCAAGAACTAATACAAGATTAATGTTTTCATAATTGTCATATTACTAATACCTGTTACTAAACAAGTAGGTACCTACTTATTAGTAGTACTTTTTATAATCAGAAAATAATTTTGTTTCGTTTACTAATACGTAAAATTGATTTAATTTGTTTAAAATTCAAAATCAGATTTTGATGTTTAATTGTAATTAAGATCAATTATCAGAAATATTTAATTATTACGATGATATTGTTTTACCTTTAAGTGATGCAGGAACGCAATGAATTTTCCCTTTAGAATTTAAGCGCTTTAACAGTCTTTCAGTTAAATGATTTTCTCCACGCAGACGAAAAACGACTAAACCTAAATGCCTTGCTGCAGGTATTTCAAATCTTTTATCATTCAATACAAGAAGTTCAAATTTGTTAGCCAACTGTACACCCTAAAAATACAATACATTTATTGTATAAATGTTTATTCGATTGCCATAAAATTAATATTTTTGTTAGTTGTATAATTGTATATAAATAAAAAATGGTACTCACTCCTCTAATGTGTTTTTGAAGACCTTTTATTCCAAAACAGCGAATCACAAACCATAGTTTCAACGCTCTAAATCGTTTACTCAATGGTATTTGCCAGTGCTTCAAATACAAATGTTATTTTGTTGATTTCATTTATTAAATAATAATTTTCAAATTGAAATATACTTACCATATAGTCGATAGCAAGGCCTAAAAAATAATGATTATTAGTTAATATTTTATTTTTTAACATTTGTGTAGTATTAAATAGATAATTATTGATTATAAGATATAGGGCCATCATGAGATGGATTGGAATGTACGTCCCTTAACACAGGTTATGATTTTTGTCTTTAAATAAAAAATGCTCTATAACAAAAAAACTAAGTACCTATCCACACTTATACACACACACATACACACATATATATATATATATATATATAAATACTCTGATTTAGAGTAATATAAAAAATAAACTGTTTACACATAAGACCAACTTCGCCTTTAACGAATATAAAATAAGTTTTTAGCTTATGCAGTTTTCATTCTCAACATTCCGATCTCGCATTATGATTACTCCAGCATCTATGAAGTTATCCACGTCCAAACACTGTCTTTATGTCGCCGTTGCCTTGAAGCTGACCAAAGATTTTTTGCTTCGCCTTTAAACGAGTCCCTGGATGCTTCAGATCTCCTCGAAAGAGTCTGCATTGGAATTTTGTCTTACCCTACTGATGCTACCTTTCGTCATCCCCAGACAACCACCTCTTACGGCCATAACTACTCTATCCACCGTATGCTCAGAACTTTCACCTTCTGACTCAACCATCTTCTAGATTTTACTCTATGTTAATATATTTACTTATGCATATTTTATTTTATTTTATTTTAATTATATCCGTTTTTCCTATTTTTTTTTGTTTACACTGTTATTTTAATCTATTTTTTCACTACTTTTTTTTTATTACTATCTGGCGCTTATAATGTAAATGAATAAAAAAATTATACACACCCGAATTTTCATGTTGTAAATATAATGGATCGACGTTGAAAGTACGATGAAGGCATTCACTATTTTTGACCCTAATAACAATAACAACAATATAAATTATGCAGTATGTGTCGTACATGAGGTGGAGTGAGGTAAAGTTTCCATTCGTGGCTTATATGATACGTATGTATATGTATGTATATTATGTATACAATATTTTTCATAATTTTAAAATTAAATATGTGATAATATTATTATATGATATTATAAATTTTATTTTTCTAATAAACCTATTAAAAGTTACAATACAAATATTCTGCACTATTGGCCAATTCACATACCTTTCAATTATGTTACATTTACTTTTTTATTTAGATATTATAGGTATGTCTGTATGTTATAGATTTTAAATTTGATGAGGCAAGTACGCTTAGGTAGTTACCTTTCTAGGTTAACTTATAATAGTTTACAATAGTCAATAACGATTGACTATTGTATGTATATATAGTATATATATAAAATAATTAATATTATAGCCTTATGTCCTAATGTAATGAAAATACTCGTGAGAAGTAAATATTGTATAATATAATTAAGATATTTTTAAAAATAACTATAATTAAACAGATGGTAGAGTGGGTACTGCTGTACAATAGGTGTCGAGTGGGTCACTATTATGAATGTGTTAAATTTGAATTTAATGGTATAAAATCAATGTAAACGAAAATCGATTCTGAGAAAAAACTATCTGTTAGCTTATATTCCTAATTTTTTGCTAACAGTGCTTAATGATATCATACAATTACGTACGATGCATCTTTTTGGGAACATGACTGCGTACGTTAAACAATTAACTTTAAAATTTACCCCAAAAGTCAAACCATTACTTATGATTTGCTGTGCAACATTGTTACATATAAGTTTTTAGTTTAAAATAAATATAATATATTTTAAAAAGTTATTTTTTTTATTTTATTTTCTTTTCATATTATTATAAAATAATTTTTTTAAATTACTATACTAAATAAAATAATTAAAAATAATAAAGGGTTAAAATAATGTTTTGTAAAAGTGTATTTAATTCAAAATTTTATACATTGGTACCACTTAAATAACTAATTTTTGTCAAATTTGTTATAATATTTTTATGAATTTTATACTTATTATATCCTTTTATAGTTTCTTTTATACGAATTAAATCAACATTTTCCATTTTGTTAACTCGACCTTTAAATACTGATTGCATTATAAGTTCAATGAAAACTTTTTGATCCATTTGTTAATTATTTTTAAATTGCGCGTTCTATTAGTTCAAATCAAATGGCAACAGTGCTTCAAAGTTGCAGATAAAAATCGTACGTAATCGTGAACATCAAATGTTCATGATTGCGTTCGTCCATAAAGATCAAACGCAATCGTGTTTCACCGGTATTGAGCTATTTATGAAAACCTTTTTTTTTAATTTTCAATCCTTAGATATAAAAAAAAAATTTTATTATTTTTCAACTACAAAAAATTTTTGATGAGTTTTGTTTTAAAAGTTTTTTTTAAAATTTTAAATATTAAAAGTTCATAAAAAAATTGTGTTACGTATCTTTAATTTTTTTTTTTGAATCACTATTATAAAAACTTATGAAGAACCTTGTATTACATTTGTAAGCTATTTGACACGAATATTTATATCAATTATTATAAAAAATCGATTAAAAAATAGATAATCAAAAATGTTTATAAATACCTCAATAAGAGTCAAAATATTTTTAAAATTGTATCATATTGTAGACAAAATATTTATATTTGGTGAAAATTCCTAGTATCTATGAGAATTTGCTTTTGAATTACAACAAAATAGTTAAATAGTTAGATGAGAAATCGTTAATTTACGGGTGAATATCCAATTTCTAATTTCAAACACTTATACAAAATTTGTTTGACTTTCTGATAAATTTCTTTTTTTTGTTATAGGTATAGTTTTGTATATTATTATAAATTAACATATACACTTGACAAGTATTACATTTTCAAATCTGAGATATAAAAAAAAAAAAATTATAAATATCTAACTTTTACTAATTTGCGAATATTCGCGATTTTGATGAATTTTGTTAAACATTTTCGATCGAAAATAATTGAAAAAAAATAATAAAAATCTAAAGTTTATTATGTTTATAAATATTTTAAAAAGATATATATGGAAAATGTTATGGTGTTTAGAAAATGCAAATATAAACATTCGGTAAAATTGTCGTGTATCTATTACTATTTGTTTTTGAGTTAAACCAAAAAAAAAAAACAAAATTAATTTTGTCAAAAACTTGTTTTATGTAAAAATATCTGTTTTTCTTTAATATTATTTTTTTATTTTTTTGAAAAACATTTTGAATGCTTTTGAAAACTACTAGGAATTTTCAACTTTGACTTCTAAAAAGTAGCAAATATATTCACTTTACCTCCAGAAAAAATACTGAACTTGAAAATCAAAGCATTATTTAAATTACTTATCGTGTACATAGTCACAAAAAAAAATAGCTCCGCTTAGAATCTAAAATTAGACTGTCTTATACCTAATATGTTGTATTATTGTATTTTATTGAATCCCTTTAAATTAAAATAAATAAAATTTTTTATTTGCGTACTTATATATTATTCTATGAACCCATATTTATGGTTTTAATGATATTATGCGTATTTTAATGTATTCTAATAAAGACAAAAGTTTCATGTTTGATATTTTAATGGCAGGTAGTCATTCACTCATTCTCCATAAGAAGTTTCTAAGTACGTAACTACGTAAGTATTACGTATAAGCTTCGGACTACTATCATCAGAGACATCGAAAACTTGTCACTGTAATAGCATTTACCACATGGCCGTGCAATCGAAATGAACCATCATCCATTTACTTGGGTTGAACGCAATTGAATCCGCGTATGCGACACCCGAGAGCCAATGACGAAATTCCGGACATATGAATGCTGTTCCCGCGTACGCTGCATCGACATGAAACCACATTTCTTCTGCGTGACCTAAAATTATACATCAAATTACCACATAAGCAGAAAAGCTCACAAAAATTAAAAATAAAAAAAACAAAAATAGGTTATTTAATTTATTATAGTTACATATTGGTCCGAGTTCTTCGAGTTTGTCAAACGCACAGGCGCCAGTTGTACCTAACGTCGCACATAACTGAAAATAACATACCACCAATTGAAAATTTATATTAAGCGGTGTACAGTTTTTAGTAAATTGCATATAAATATAATCATACCTACTTTTGTCACATATGTGTTAAATACTTAAATGTTATATACTTAATTTATAATAGTCTTAGCTATACCTATAGTATAATATTTGTTTGATTATATGTTCAGGCGTTGATGTTTTTAAATTGCTATATCGATCCTATTTAAAGCTCTACACTGATACAGTGACACGTTTAATGTTTTTATAGTCATGGATTCTGAATGGTTGAAATTCGAGATACCTATATAATATTAGTGCCCGTGCGCTGTTAGTTATTTCAAGACTTTCAAGACAATATTGTTTAAGCTGTGTAAATTGTTTTTTCTTCAATAAATTATCTTATAATAAATGATACAACATCAACATATTACTTATCTAAGGTATACACAATAGTTAATATTTGTTTCATTATGGACACATATGTTATACTTACGATTAGGAATTGGACATTGATTATAATTTGTAGTATTTATACTCAATGATAACGTAGTATCTACACAATTTGTGGCGTTAATACCGAATGATTTTCGATAGCTATTCCCTATATCTCCTATCATCTCCATCGAATTTTTTATCTTTATTTTTAATTAATTTAGCTTTTATAAATACAATCATATTAATATGTAATAGTATCAGTCGATTTGTTTTATCCATAACTTATTTGGGCATATCAGTCATTGCACGATTTACTCACAAAAAAAGGTATCAAGTTTTGTTTTTTATCCGTGGCAATAGCTTCCATCACTTGAGCTCCTCTTAGTGATAAGGAATCGTCACTTTCGATAAATCGCATTTTAACGAGTCCAATGAGACCAGCTTTTTCGACTGATGAATGGGCCTATAAACAAATGAATTTAAATTGTCAAGTATGTATAGGTAATATGCTCATATTCTAAAATAATTATTGTTACTACACAGTTCGATTTAGCGTTATGTTAGGTTAGATATATACCATTTATCTCTTAGAATAACTTGGTTAAATTATAATTTAGTATAAATAGGATTTTAACAAATGTTGTACACAACAACAAGTTTCACGTTAATACCATCTGCGACAATAGTTAAACGCCATCCTTTAATTTGTTTTAAATCAATATAAATTTTGACCGAAAATTGAAAATCTTTCCATTAATTAAAATTAAAAACAAATCACTATCACAAAAAAATGTATTTAAAAATATTAAATAATTGTTCTGCAGTATTAAAGTTACTAAAATATTTTTCGAACACGCTTCCGATTTAATTAACATCAATTAGGTATACGTTATAGGAAAATAATCATAATAGACGATTTAGGTACCTGATCCGAACAGTAAGCCACTAGTCTACTGTTTATTTCTACATCTTCTAGTTCTGGATTTATCTCCTGTATCCGACGGATCGCCTGAGTCCTAGCAGCTAACAAGCAAACAAATGTAGCTTCACTCGATGTAGTCTGAAAGAAGAATGATGAAATGGGTCAGGTCAATAATTTAATACATAATATAAACAGTATAAGAATAGGTATGGACTTGTGAGTGAGTACATGTGGCAGGCATACTTGTTTTCGCTTCTAACTAAAAAAAAAAGATATGGTTTTCACTTATAGAAATATTCAAATAGTATTCATTATAAATAAAAAACATTTCTGTTACTACTGTCTGCAAGTGTGTATAATACAAGTAATGTGAAACCAAGTAAATGCAGTTTATTAAATTCATGTAACATAGTTTTAATAAATAATATGTAGTTATTAAAAATATTATACATATTATTATATATTTGTATGACTTTACACATTCAATGTCTGATGACCTATATGTGGTTCATGGTTTATTTCTTCATTAGTAACTATTGAAAATTAATAAACAGTATGCTTTAGTCCACTTCGATAAGATTATTTTTAATTATATTTGGAGTGCCAGAGTAAGCTACATCTATAAACAATGATAAATATAAACCAGTTAACACACTTTGTAAAGTATGTAGTCATGCTTCTTGTGTAATTTGCTACAACAAAAACCATTAGTTTTGTCATTTATATGTAACTATTATATTATTAACTATAACCTGGCGATACATAACTTTTATAACTATTAATAAATCAGCAATGACTTCGAACTATGTACGTTTCAACACAAACCACTTTATAAATAATTACCGAACCGTAGACGTGTTGGGAAAAGACAAAGCTAGACCGACCATAAAAATATTTAGGAAATTAACATAAGAAACTCTGAGAATAGGACAAGAGAAATCGTGTACCTAAGACAAGCGTGTATTAGACATCCGGTTAGTTATTTGCACGTGCGTGACAAGCATGGGATTATGACATTTCCTGGAACTAGCATACACGATAAAAAAAATGAGGTCAACGCTAGGATGACGTAGGTACCGATAGGAGGAGTAGCCAATATATAAGAGAGCCCGAATCGGTATCAATTTAGATGTGATATGCCCGGGCTACATCGAGCACCTTCACGCCAGTCTAAATACTGATTTTTAATAAAACAACTCATTACAATATACAATAATTTTTATAATTTATTTAACACCACGACTACAAGCTCTTACGTCCATTCTCAAAGGTCATCCTCTGACTGATACACAACACTATAATTTAAGTTAATTTGAATAATTTTATTATAATATTATTAAAACTATATATAATTAGAAAGCTTATCATCTCCTCAGTCCAACTTTGGTGTTATTATGAATTTCATAGCATGTGGTCCATTAAAATAAATATATGAAATAAACCACATATGAATCATAGGCTGATGAAATAGGTTTGATATGACCCACAAATGGGTCAAAGGACTGATCAGTTTTAATTTAATTTAAGACGTGGACAATGAATGTGTTTAAGGTTCGCTCAAACCGAAGCGGCAGCGGTAGCGGTAGCGGCAGCGAAATTTAATGTCCATACGTTTTAATACGAGTGCACTCACTAGCGCGAAATTAATACCGCGGCGAAAATGTTACCGCAAGATTGAGCGCGATATTTTTATTTTTCGCTGCAGACACTATATTTTTCGCTTACCGCTGCGATAATCAGTTGTA